>OMNV01002152.1:4516-33823 GCA_900303265.1 Brotula barbata
GTGTTTTCACTGGTCGTCCATATTTAAAGCTCTGGGCCTTTAGCCTTTTTTACCGATGACCAGCACCTCTTAAACTTGTGCCCTATGTTTGTTTGACCACCTCAGGGTTTTCCCTCAGTCTGTTGTTACGTCTTTAACACCGTTGAGAGCGATCTGCCGGCTGCTGTTGGCAGCTGAGCGATTTGTTTTACTGTTTGTTTGCGCTGTGGTGAAACGGGGATCGTCTCGGCCGCCCTAATAGGATGCAGAGATATTTTGAAATCTCACACGTTGCCTCTCCTTTGGAGTGATTTTTCCCTTAAAGCCAGAGAAACGGGAGAGATAGAGACAGGGAACGAGCTGGCTCCATTCATCATCGAGCTGAAGCCCAAAAATACATGAACTCTCTGAGCTTTGGCGGTCAGTCCTTTCCTCAGGTTGATGTCTGACAAACTTTTTGTTGTTTGCGTGCCACTTGCTGACTCACAGCATCTGTAAACAGTTATAGCGTTGGTACTTGTAGTGGAGCCTGGTACGATTAATTTACAGGATCCATTGAACTGCTTCTTTATTCCACTTTTTCTTGATGAATGGTGGATCTGCTCAGTGTCACCTACGGTGTGGCATGAAATGGAAACGTGAATAAAATAAGATCAGGTCACGGTGCACTCGCAAATAGGAAACAAACATCACTGTTTATACTGGTTAACATTTGTGGCCTCCTGGCCTTCATCAGAGAAGTTAACCAGCTTTATTTGTTTTCTGTTTTCTATTTGCAAGCGCCAGTGTACGGGTTTTATTTTAAATATTATCTTCTTTATCTAGTCCGGCACACTTAGACCAAAGCGCAGCAGTGTGTGTGTATGCTTGCAGTGACTTCATAATAAAAAATGGGATCTGTTAGATATGGAACCAGCGAGTGGTCTGCACAGTACCTGATCAGATACACACTACACGTGCTGACTGATTGATTACACCAGCTCACTGCATTCATCTCTGTCTCTCTTCCCCAGAGGTGCGTTGTCCACCCATCGAGACCTCCAAAAACATCTTACTGTCGCCCTCTGCATGTGGGAAAAGGGGAGTGTCGCTGGGTTCCGTTTGCCAGCTCACCTGTCATCGAGGTTACACACTACAGGGAGAGAGGAAGGCTGTCTGTCTGTCCACGGGGGCCTGGAGCACTAATGTCTATAAAACAATCTGCACAGGTAAATCATTGTGTGTGTATGTGTGTGTGTGTGTGTTGTGGGGTAATATTAAACACACAGCAAAGAAACACAAAACATATTCATATTCTCATTATGGTTGTTTTGGCCATGGTCGCAAGTTCAAAATATCTGGAAAAATGTTTAATTTTCCAGAACTAGCATGAATGTGGCCTAATGTGTGTGGGTTCATCTAAGGTAGAGGAACAAAGAGAAAGAGGGAGAATGTTGAAGACAGAGAAACAAGGACACAGAAGAGACAAAGAAAAATGTAGGAAACTTGGATGGACAAATTTCCCATTCTCTGTTCCCCCTCCTGTCCACTTTTCCCTACACTGTGAATGCTGAGAATGGTGCAAAGCTTGTTTTGAAACAGGCTGTAGGCTACTAACTCAAACCACACCATGTCCGCGCTCTCTCCCATCCACTGGGCCTTGGCTCTGGGGAACATTATAATAAAGTGCAGCCCTCCAGATGCCTGGCAGGTGGAACAGGTGGTGCATTGGTCATCAATCCCCTCATTTCCTCATGGAGAAAGTAGGCTAATGAAGGCGCTGTCGTCGTCAGGCAGAAGAGGAGATGCTATAAAGAGGAAAACGAGGGGAGAGGTGCGACAGACGGGGAAATGAAAAGCCAGGATGAGTCATGTGGAGAGAAGGTGTTTTTAATGGTGCAGCAGAGAAGGAAAAGGGGAGTAAGAGTGATCCTGATGTACAGATGGGCTGAAGTGAACAGGAGAGCAGGCTTAGGGGAGACAAGGAGATAACAATGACAAATGTTAAGTAGAAAATTAGGGCACTACATTGTGGGTGGTATATACAGGGGAATGGGGGGGTGTAGAAAGACAAAGTTATTCTAGTCTTGAGTCCTCCTCACAGGTTTCTGGCCTCTCCAATGTCTCATTTAATGGTGATGACACCAACAGTGAAATATTCCTCCCTTGTTACAAAGATTAATAGAGCTGAATGGAGCAAAGTGTGTTAGTGTTTAGTAGAGATGAATGCCTAAGTGAATGGGTCATCAGGTCCAGATGGGAGCAAATCTCTTACATAACACAACAGGCATGACCACTGTGGATCGATGGTGGGCTCCGCTCTTGGAGCCTTGAACGGAGATGAAGTGAACTGTGCCGAGCTGTGCTGGCTCACATGATTACCCATAAGCCGCATGTGGCCGCGTTACAAACCAGGAAAAAGACAAATCCAGCAGCTAAACAGACAAATGCCACATTTGGTTTGCAAACAATATCTATAATCTACAATGTCTGACTCAAATGTTATGATATATTTTTACTGATTATCCGAGTCCAAAATATAATTAGTCGAAGATAAAAGTGGAGTTTCCCTTCCTGAGCCCAGTTGTTTTCACAGTGATATGAAGCATGTTCCATTCATCATTTTACTTCTATCTCCTCTAACCTATGCTCATCACTGTCACGGCTTGGTGCTGCGTTAGTCGGATAGAGAGGGTCATGGCCGGTCGGGTTTCGGTCTTGCCGGAAGAACGTCAGCAGTGCACTCTCTCTTTGATTCAGTGATGACCAAAAATTAGTCTGTGACATGCAGTGATTAAAGAGGTCAAGGGTTAGATGACATCACACCTCCTCCCATAGAGATAACAAGGAGCAGGCTGAGGTCAGAGGATGTGTTCTTAACATCTGTAATGTCTGAACCATGTGTGAATGTGAATTTAATAAACTGGATGCAAACATTTTCAGGGTCTTGTGCTGCTCTGATTTTTTTTTTTGTCTCTCTAGATGCTGAGGCCCCTTGGATCCAGTGCCCTGGGGATGTTGTTGCAGGGACAGATGAGCGACGTGGCACCGCTAACATCAGCTGGGAGGTCCCTGGTGCTACAGACAACTCTGGAGAGGAGGTTGGATACTTTTCAAACACATATTAAATCCACTTTTGAGCGTATATGTCTTAGCATTTTCCTTTTCTACACTCTTGCTTGTCCAGGTGATGGTGCAGGCTAAGCCGGTGTACACACCACCCCAGCTGTTCCCCATCGGAATAGAGACCATCACATACATTGCCACTGATCGCTCTGGGAACCAGGCCAACTGCTCCTTTACAGTCACTGTCATAGGTGAGCTCATCATTAGAGCATCAAATGGATGTTGCATACGTCCTGTGCCATGGGTCCACGGCCTGTTTTATTGGGACAGTGAGCGAGACAGAGCAGAGCAGCAGAGCTCCCTTTGAAGCTCTCTGCACTGTTCAAATTGACTTCTGCTATCTCAGTTCTACTTGCGGTAACAATATGCCTAACGTTGGGTTTTGTGGGGTTTTTTTTGTGTCTATAAAAAAAATAAATAAATCCAATTCTAAATCTAAATCCTATATAGCTTGCATGTACATATTTCATAACTATTGACTGGCCTGCACAGATCAGCCTAAAATGAACTATAATGTCCTGTTTAGTGTCACACTTAAGAACATTCCTGCCCGTTCCCGAGCATCAAACGTGACCAAACCTGTGTGAGGACGATCTTGAGTTAAGTTGTGACTTACTTGTGTCTCTCAGTGTGACTCTCTAATTGGCCTTTTCATCAGTCAGGCAACCAGTCCCACCCAGCAGGTGCTAGAGAGTGTTACTGCAGAGAATAAAAAACAGGGCTGTCCCGTGTCAACCGCTCGATAATCACAGCCGTCAGGGGAAAAAACCTCCAGCTTGGTAGCCGTGAACATTTCCATATGTTATTATGTCGGAGGAACATTGTTATTTTATGACAGACATGTGTTTAACGTGTGCCCTATGACACTGTGGGACAGCGTCAAAAGTCTAATGGCAGTGCACCACTTTACTGCAGTGTTTCTTTCCGTTTCATGTCATCATTTTGCAGTTATTTTTCAGATATACTTCATGTACACATGTGTGCTATTTTACTGTTTCTTCTGGCGTGGTCATTTACCTTGACAGCTGCTCTGAATGACTTTTCGTAGATACGCAGGCCCCGGTGATTGATAGGTGCAGGTCGCCGCCCACGGTCCTGGCCACAGACACAGAGACGGCGGTCGTTTGGGAGGTGCCGCAGTTTTCCGACAACTCAGGTATGTCTGGTCAGTGCTCTCAGATGGGGACTCCGCTGATGGTTTATTCTTTTGCTCCTCTGTTCCAGTCGGGTCCACCCTCTTCCTCCACTGATGATGGTTAAACAGGATCTTTTCCATTCAGTGTCTGGAAAAAGGGGATCAGAAGAGGGCTCTCCGTTCTTTGTGTGTGTGTGAGGATAATGATGAAAGACACTGGACAGAGACGATAGATTGTAATTGGGTGCATGAATGCCCCATTTGTGTGGGAGACAGAGACACAGAGAGAGAGAGAGAGAGAGAAAGAGAGAATAGGGCAAGTGGCGAGTTCCTGCACAGCGACTGTTGATGTCATAATTAATGTACTGTGTTGTTATAACAGATGGAGGCAGAGGAGAGAAGCAGGTGTTTTTGCTATGAAAAATGTGCTTTGGTGGGAATTTGCTCTCATTCCATCCATCCACTGAACACATACCAGAGATAAATGCTTTTCTAACTCATGTCAAGTCATAACTGTTTTCTCTAATCAGACTAACGGCAATACACAATGTGTTTGGTCATTACCATCCGGGCACCAACTGTGCTCCCACAGGTATAATATTAATTGAGTTCTTATTCAAGAGTGTCTACTGGAGCTTCTGGAAGCCAGTCTGTGGTCTGACATCAGTGACACAGAGTGGGAGATCACTGTAGATCATTCTTAAATTTCCCAAAACCTTGAACCTCAAAATGGCTAGGTTGTGGTTCCCCCTGCACTGTAATTTTTTGTACATTGGTATAACCTGCAGCTGCAGATGTGTTGCTGACGCATGGAGCCACAGTATCTCATGGGGTTGTCATACTGGGATATACAAACAAACCTGACTGGGCTCATGACTGAACCAGTTAGAAATTAACATATAATAAATAAGAGACTCTTTGCTCAGGAGCAGAACCACACTAGTGAGCTTTTTGGACATCAGCTATGTCCTCAAGGATGATTCAGTGTGTCACTGGGCTATGATTGAAAGTAGGCCAGCCTGCCAACGTACAGTGTGTTTATTCTCAGTGATTCAGAGCAGACATGTTGAATGAGGAGGATAAAGGCCATCTTTGCCCAATGCCAAATAGACGTAACACTGGCTGGCTGGCTGGCTGGCTGGCTCTGCAGCTATACCCATACAGCCATAGTGCTGAAAGACAACAAACCAGACATTTGCACGCAGCCACAGCCAGGTCCTTCTAATTCACAGGACCTGAACACACACACACGAATAACGGTGAGAAAGTTCACATTGTGCTTTGAGAAATATATGAACATGGACACACACAAGTTCACATTCCACTCATAAATCTGCAACATGCTTATTCCCCACCTGTCTACAGAGGTGCACCCCACAAAAAACACGCACATGCACACATACACTATAATAACAGGCTACTGTGGCTGCTACGGGGCCTCACCACGTCAGCTCAGCGCTGCTCTAACGTCAGTGTTTTGTTTTTCCAGGCCCACACCCTGATGCCAGGGCTATATATAGTCTGGACTCGGAGACACACACACATACACACACTTACAAACACGCAAACACAGACTATATATATGGAGAGACACCAGACTCCAGTTGGCCAGACATGTGTCAGCCGTCTTGGAACGGTTTAACTATATGTGTTTATAATGGGGAGGTGGATGGGTGTCAGACGAAAGGTCACTTGCTCATTTTTCCCACCTCTTTATTTTTCATCTTCATTCATTTCTCTCATTCTGCAGATGTGTTCATTGTTTAGTCCAGAACCTGTAATTTAGACTACAGAGAGGACTGGCAGTACAGTATACACATACACATACAAACACACTCACACGCACACACACACACACACACACACATACACCACGCTCTGCACATTGGACTCTCTCCACATTCAGGCCGTAACAATTTTCCCTCTGCAATTCCCAGAACAGGATTATTGTTTTTTGGCTGCCATTTTCCCAGACACATTATTCACATATCAGCTTATCGCTGTTAACAAAACCTTTTTGGTTTTCTAATTGAGCATCTTGTAGACTTTGTAAATGGCACAACGCTGACCTCTGGAGGAACTATAATAATAAAGTCTCACAGTGCAGTGAAGGACTGTGATTCTTAAATGAACGTTTGTGTGTCTCTCCCAGGTGGCCGCCTCACAGTGACCAGTAGCCATAGTCCAGGCTCTCTGTTCCCAATGGGAGAGACTTTGGTTCAGTACACTGCTACTGACGGAGCAGGAAACAGTCGCACCTGCAATCTCACCATCACTGTGCAAGGTACACACACACGGACAACACAGTACAGCGAATGTTCCAATAATATGATAGTTGTGGTCATTAAAGTCGAACATACGCACAGTTTCATGGTGTTCCGTCCTATGTTGCTTTACACCAAACATAGCAAAACACATATCATTTGTTGTTGTTGCTTGTAGGGACAACCTGTGACCAGCCATATGTCCCAGTGAATGGCGAGTTCATCTGCTCTGAGGAAGAGGAGGGGGTAAACTGTACTCTTTACTGTAAGGAAGGTTACAGCTTCACCCAGGATGCAGTTCACAACTACTTCTGTGCTTACAATGGTGTTTGGGAGCCACCCTACGCTCCCGCCAGACCCGACTGCTCAGGTGAGGACAACTCGTGTTATTTAGCAGCCTGCTGTAATTGTTACACTATGCCCAGAATTTGCCTGCTGTGTATAATTAGTTGCATTGCAATACTTTAAGTGACATTATGTACGTTGTATATAATCTTGTATGCATACATGCTCTCTTTTATGATGACTTTATTACATCGGTTCAGCCTAAGTACACCATTTGCAAACAAACAAACATTTGTTTCCAGTAAACCGTGTAGCAAACAATGGCTTGAAGCCCTTCGAGATGCTGTTTAAAGCCTCTCGTTGTGATGATGTGGACCTGGTCAAGTCGTTCACTGGGCAGTTCAACACCAAACTGGGAGGCATGGTGAGAAGCGGTGCACGCTATCAATCAATAAGAATCAAGCAGTGCACATTGCTCGCAGTGAACGAGCTTTATCCCTCTTCTCTTTAGCTCCCTAACCTCTGTAGCAGCGATGATGTAACGTGCAAGCTGGAGGTGATGTCACAGGGTCACTGTCTTGAATACAACTATGACTATGAGAATGGATTTGCTATTGGTAAGATTAATACACTTGACTAAAATGCTACCTGTATTTATGTAAATCATCTAATGAGAAGTTTCCCACCGTCAGGACCAGGAGGTTGGGCTAACAGCTGGGGTCCGCAGGGCAGCCAGGACTACGCTTATTTTGACTCAGGCTTTGCCACGGGCAGCCAACGGCTTACCAGACGGCAAGATAGTAAGCTGCAACCCCACCACCGGACCAAGAGGCACAGAAAAATCACAGGACCCACCAGAGACCAGAAGATACAGATCTATTTCAACATCACAGGTAAACTAAACGTGCTTTTCTGTGAATTGATGCGCCCGAGTAGGCCTGAGAGTTACCTTGGAATAGAATACTGAGGCGCAAAGATGAAAAAATTTAACGCTGTCAGCTGCCATCAGTTATTTAAGCTGTGCCCATTCTCCCAGCAAGCATCCCTCTGCCTCTGTCGAGAAACGACTCGGTGGAGGTAGCCAATCAGAAGAGGCTTCTGAGGACTCTGGAGCAACTGACTAATCGGCTCAAACGAACCCTCGCGAGGCAACCTTTGTCCAGTTTCCACGTGTCCTCTGATTTGATTGTGGCCGATCCAAAGTCACTAGAAAGTAGGAAGGCCTCTCTGTTCTGCAGGCCGGGCTCGGTGCTCAAAGGTCGGATGTGTGGTGAGTGTCAAGGACTTTGTAATTCTTCCAGGTCACGATCTTTGTTTTTGATACTCCTTTCTGTTTACATCACTGATTGCTTGTGCTGTTTTAGTCCAATGTCCTGTGGGAACCTACTTCTCCCTGGAATATAATGAGTGTGAAAGTTGCTGGTTGGGATCTTACCAAGACCACGAAGGCCAGCTGGAGTGTAAGTCCTGCCCTGAGGGAACCTCCACAGCGTACCTGCACTCCCGCAGTGTGGCTGAGTGCAAAGGTACGGCTCATAGACGTGTACACCGTCAGACTTCTGAGACTCTAACTGACTATGATGAATAATGAACAGTGCATTAGTCCTCATGGTGTGTTGATCTGCATGTATTTGCAGGGCAGTGCAAGCCTGGTAGTCACTCACTAAATGGATTGGAGATATGTGAGTCGTGCCCAATGGGTCACTTCCAGCCGGGATTCGGAGCCAGAGAATGTCTTGTTTGTCCTGACCAGACCTCCACCGTCACCAGAGGAGCAGTGGATCAAACAGAATGTGGAGGTGCATACCTTTAAACTTATTATAACTCTGAAATAACTTCACAAATTGTCAAAATGCTATGAGGTAACTCTCTCCTCCTCTTCATCTCCCCTCCCAAACCTCAGTCCCGTGTTCTGCAGGCCATTTCTCACGGACCGGTCTGGTTCCCTGTTATCCTTGCCCTCGAGACTACTACCAGCCTGAACATGGGCGTTCCTACTGTCTCTCCTGCCCTTTCTATGGAACCACCACAGTCACTGGTGCAACCACCATACAGCACTGCTCCAGTGAGTGCCCAAGTCTAGCAAAACCCAAGTCCACCCATGCCAAACCCACACACAGCACTTATATGTACTGTACATTGAAACACATTAGAGTCCAATTTCTCAGGCGTCACTCACTGTCTGGAGTGGGTACAGAAATCACTTATTTCCAGTAAACCCTGACGAGAGATACATGCAGTAAATGGAACATTTTGATGTCAGCCATTCAGTGTCTAATTGTACGACAGCTTTTCTACTTCGACAAGTTTCTGCCGTCGCTCCAGTCTTGTGGCGTCTGATCTCTGCTCTAACAGCTCAATCCAATTGGAAACATGATTACTGCACAGGATCAGCGGGAAATGGAAATAATGTGACTTTTATTGCTCTACTGGGGGATGCTAATGAATGCACTGCATGGCATGAATATGGGAATGAATGGTGGTGAGGAAAAAGAATGTGTTTTTGTTCAGTCAGATCACAACAGTCTGCCAGTCGGGTAGAAAGCCTGATGGGCTTCAGTGTGATTTTCCAACTTACTACTTACACTGTCTGTATTCACTGTGGATGTCAATCCCAGGTTTTGGCTCCAGTTTTCTTCCCAAGGAGGAGAGTGTAACTTCAGCTCCACAGGTGGAGGTCAGTGAGGACTACCAGGCCATCAGTCAGGTTAGATTATAATCTTAATAGTAATCTCTCAAAATGATCATCTCTACTTCTTTATTATAGCCCTTAATATCAGAATGGTGGTGAAGTCATAATGTTATTTGCTGATCCCGCAGGTTTTCCACGAGTGCTTCCTGAATCCTTGTCAGAATAAGGGGACATGCGAGGAGGTTGGGGCAGGATATGTCTGTACCTGCATGCCTGGCTTTACAGGTAAGCTTACACACACTATACTTCCACTGTGTTCAGTTGTATTA
Organism: Brotula barbata; assembly: GCA_900303265.1. Classification (NCBI taxonomy): domain Eukaryota; kingdom Metazoa; phylum Chordata; class Actinopteri; order Ophidiiformes; family Ophidiidae; genus Brotula; species Brotula barbata. The sequence goes on from OMNV01002152.1 coordinate 14,246, forward strand.
GTGTCCTTTCCTTATTTGTGTTAAATAATTATGATAGGAAAGGGTCACACACTTACATTCCTCAGACTTTGCTCCCTATCACTATCTGTCCCTCAATGTGAGCGTTGGCGTTTATCCCAGCAGACGTTATCACTCGTAGTTGTTATGTATGTGACGGTTGTAGTGAATGGTATTTGATACTGCCTCTGATATTTCTCCCTCAGGTGCCAAGTGTGAGATGGACATAGACGAGTGTGACTCAGCTCCGTGTCAGAATGGAGGCCTGTGTAAAGACGGCATGGGAGACTTTCAGTGTCAGTGCAAGCCTGGATTTATAGGTATGGGAATATGGAAGAGTTTGTGACACACCCCGAAGCCTGCGAAATGAACTTGATTAATTCCAGGTCTTGGAACGTTTCAGGAATACATAATGACAATTTAATTGAACCGATTTATGTGCTTTTGAAGATATACTTAACCCGGCAGCATCTTCACTCTCGCAGGCTCCCTGTGTGAGGCAGAGGTGAATGAGTGCGTCTCCTCCCCCTGTCTCAATGAGGGTGTGTGTGTGGACGAGGTCAACAGGTTCACCTGCAGTTGTGCCAACGGTTTCACAGGTTAGAAAAGCTCAGATAATAATTGGAGTGGATTGTTGAACTACAGAAATGTAAAGATAGGTTATGAAAAATGCAATACACATAATATTGCAAATATCCGACTCTCCTGCAGGATCTCGATGTGAGCTGGAAATAAACGAGTGCCTATCGAACCCATGTCTGAACGGAGGTGCGTGTGAGGACTTGACCGGCGGCTACTCCTGTACTTGTGCCACTGGCTTCTCAGGGGATTGTTGTGAGATCAACATTGATGAATGCTACAGCGCCCCCTGTCTGAATGGAGGTTCCTGTGTAGATGCGGTTAATAATTTCAGGTGATAAAGTTTTTCCTGTTGATTTTACTGCCTACTGGTAGGGATGTAAATGTTACAAATACAAACAATCAACACTATAAAACAAGATATTGATTTAACAGAGATACATTTCCCAGATTTCCTCCCCTGGAAGATTACCTACATACAGCCAGTTGTGGTCTGCTGTGTAATGTAAACGGTCTCGTCCCGTGTCTCCCTTTTCTTCCCTGTGCCAGGTGCCAGTGTGTCGAGGGTTACCGGGGACGACTCTGTGAAGTGGATGTGGACGAGTGTGACCCAAACCCCTGTGTGAATGGGGCCAGCTGCCTGGATGGCCTGGGGTCTTACACCTGCCGCTGCCTCCCTGGGTTCAACGGAACCAGGTGTGAGACAGGTACTATAGGACGAGACAACACATCAACATGGCAATAACAAGAGATTAAAAATGTTCTACATATGTTTTATAGACCGCTTCTGGGGCAGCTCAGTAATGAGCCATTTTCTTGTTTCTTGCTGGAGCTTTGTTTAGGTCTTTACCCACAGTAACAATAAAACATCTGCTCGCACTTTCGTAGACACTTTTTTTGTGCTTTATACTTTACAGAGCAGTAATAATGAGTTTTCTTGGAGAAAGCTTGTTATCCTTTGTTATTCAAACACCATTCTGTTTTGACCTGTCAGAGATGTCCTCTGCCTTCAACCTGGACTTTGAGGTGTCTGGTATCCATGGTTACGTGATGATGGATGGAGTCATGCCAGCACTGACAGAGATCACCTGCACCTTCTGGATGAGGTCCTCAGACACCATCAACTATGGGACGCCCATCTCGTACGCCGTGGAGGGCAGCGACAATGCCTTCCTCCTCATAGACTACAATGGGTGAGTGATATCTTCTATATGTATTATTTTCACTGTATCTCTCCTTCTGCTCTTTGTGATTTCCTGTCTGCTGCAATAAATCAGCATTTTGCTCTTTTCCCCCTGGTTTGATTTCCCTCCTGTAGGTGGGTGATGTATGTGAATGGTAAAGAAAAGATCACTGACTGCCCTGCAGTAAACACAGGTCAGTGGTATCACATCGGGGTGTCCTGGCGGAGCTGGGATGGTGACTGGAGAATCTACATCAATGGGAAACCCTCTGATGGAGGCAAAGGCTTGTCTGTGGGCACCACTATCCCAGGTGTAGTGCTACCCTCAACCTCTGAGGCGTTCTTTTTTTTTTAATGAGCTGCAGCATTAGAATAAAACATAGTCAATGAAACTGTGTTTCTTGTCTCTTTAATACTGTATTCCTCCGCTATATGGACTAAATAGAATTAACCTCTTATCTTTGCACTGTTTTCTGCAGCTGGTGGGGCGCTGGTATTAGGTCAGGACCAGGATCAGAGAGGTGAGGGATTCAATCCTGTTGAATCCTTTGTCGGCTCCATCAGCCAGCTCAACATCTGGGACAGGGTCCTTACACCACAGCAGGTAAATATGAAGAAGCTTCGTCGTGTGTTGAGCTATTTTGCAGTATATGTTGTCCTGACAAACCTTCACCTCCTTCGTCTACAGATCAAGGTCCTTGCCAGCAGCTGTCCAGCTTCCCATGTGACCCACAGAGGGAACGTCCTCGCCTGGCCAGACTTCTTGAACGGGGTGGTGGGCCGTGTGAAAGTTAACCTCAGCAGCATTTTCTGTGCTGGTAAGGGCGATCATCTCGTCCGATAAAGATCAGATACTCTTTCTCTCAAGTATGGGGGATGACTGGGTTGCCAAAACCTGTTGAAGAAGTCGTTAAAATGTTTTGCTCTCCCAGCATCCTCCACGGCACCCCTTTTTGCAGCCGGTGATGGTTTCCCAGATGTCCCTCATGTTGTTGTCCCTTAGTTTCTGCTCCACTCTTCTGCTGTAGGACTCCTTTGCCTCTTGCAGTCGGACTTTGAGTTCCCTCTGCACGCACTTCATCTCGGCCTGGTCTCTTTACCTGATCGCCCTCTTTTTTTGATTGAGGATGTTCTTGATGTCGGTAGTAATCCAGCGCTTGTTATTGGGATACCAGTGCACTGTATGGGAACCACAGCATCCCTGCAGAAGTTAAGGTAGTCTGTATGCACTGTGTGACCCCCCCAATGTCCTCACCGTGTGACTCCAGCAGCATGTTGACCCAAAGCAGTGCCTCAGAGCCTCCTCTGCCTCAGGAGACCATTTCCTGAAGGAGCTTGTGGTTGTAGGTTGGCTTTGAAGCCTTGGCCCGCAGGAGGACAAGATTATGGTCAGATTTTCCCAGTAGGGTCAGGTGGGAGGAAGTGTAGGTGTCCCTCACGTTCGCATAAAGTAGGTCTATTGTCCTGTTGTTCAGGGTGGGGCAGTCAACGTGCTGAAAAAAATCCGTAAGTGTACAGTTCAGACTTACATGATTATAATCCCCAGAGATGACAATGGAGGCCTCAGGGTATTGATTTTCTACAAAACAGAGATCCGTTTACATCCACATCCTTCTTGGTTATCCCCAGATTGCCCCCAGCTGGAGAATGCTGTGCCCCACCTGCATGCCTCCTCTGTTGAAGTGAGCCCCGGAGCCCAGGTCCAGCTCTCTTGTGAGCCTGGCTTCTACCTGGTAGGGGAGCCAGTGCTGCAGTGCCAAAATAAAGGAGAGTGGAGCCATCCTCTTCCAAGCTGTGATCGTAAGGAATCCAAGAAAATCAATCCCTCCGTTTTGTAATATTATTTAAAACTGTCCCCCTTACACCAAACGAATAATGCAGATGCATATATACCTCCATAATATCACTCTTCCCTCTGTGTGTGTTGCAGGAGTGTCCTGCGGTCCTCCTCATCCTCTTGAAAATGGCTTGTTTCAGGGGATGGACTTCCACGCCGGAAGCTCTGTGGTCTATCAATGTAATGCTGGTTTTTACCTGCTTGGAGATGCCAAAGTGCACTGCACAAACAGCGGCAAGTGGGGAGGAAATCCGCCGGCCTGTCTCGGTACGATTATATGAAACAGATGCAGTGACATGACATTTTCGGAAACTTAGCAAGTTGCAGAATATGTGTCTATCTGTGTTCATTTGCGTGTGCTTGTTCAGATGTGGATGAGTGCGCTCTTGGATCTGACTGTGATAGTCACGCCAGCTGTCAGAACACAGATGGATCCTACACCTGCACCTGTATTCACCCCTACAGCGGGGATGGCAAAAACTGCACAGGTAACAAGATGAAGTTACATACACAACAAAAAATGACACGCATATATGTGTTTAAGTGTAGAACAGGTTGATTGAAGACATTCTCACTTAGCACATAAACTCTTTTGTTGTGTGTTTTTGCTCCCAGAGCCAGTGAAGTGTAAGGATCCAGGGGCACCAGAGTTCGGCCACAGGGATGGCAGCAACTTCCTGATGGGAGGCGAGGTGGTCTTTGGCTGCCAGGATGGCTACGAGCTTATTGGCTCGCCTCGCCTTCACTGTCTTGAGACAGGAAGCTGGGACAGTCTTATCCCATACTGCAAAGGTGAGTGAGGGAATTTGTGTCCTGCAGGAAATGGACAACATTTTTTAGATTGTTTAGATAGTTTTTTTTTTTTTGCAACTGTCATGATGGTTTGTTTTGGAAAAGAATAGATCATAGTCATTCTGAAGTAAGATTAGTATAATAGGGCATTGACATCATGACTGAAAATTAGAAAAACTATTTAAATATGTTGTGGTCCAGTGGCTTTCATCGAAGCAAAGGTGACACTGCCAAAATTAAACGTCCTTTGGTTCCAGTATTGTAGTATTATTTTTGTACATTGTACATATTTTATTAGATAAGAATGGAATGTCTAAGATTTATCAGTCCCATTAACAGGACTAAAACTAATGATTTAAATATAAGTTAAGATACCGCTAAAGTATTGTGTGTATCATACCACAAGGGGGCACTATTTTTCTTCATTGAGAAAATTAGAGGTAAACCGATTGAAGACAGAGTGCAGAATTAAGAATTTTGTCATTAAATGTGAAGAATGTGCTTCAAAAAGAATGAAATTGCGACATAAAGGTTATTTGTTGATCCTTTGAGGACATTCTCCAATCAGCTATTTAACAAGCGATTGATTTTGTAATATCAATACAAACACATTTGGACGAGATATCCTTTATGGAAACTATGTATTGCACTCTATAGCACTGTTATGCAGAGCAGTTATTGGCGAGTATGGAAAACAGCAAGATATCACAGCCTCAGTGGAAACAGGATAATTACTGCTGAGGCGGATGAATCTCTCCTTATTGTATCGGATCAAGGGCTTTCATGATCAAAACAGCAGTGGGCCGAGCTCTGTGAAACGTGGACAAAAACTATACAGATGGAATATTAGCGTTTCATTGACATGCAAATAGCGGAGTCCTCATCCTGTTCAATGCCACGTACTCCACATTAGAGAAAAGGAAACTGACTCATTTAGCTCCTGCGGACAGTGTTCATTTTTGCCATATTTGGCTCATTGTGGATGGTGAGCGGTTATTCCAGCAGTGAGTGGACTGATTCACACTGAAAGAAGCCCCTTGCCATCTTTATCATCAGTAAAATAGTAAGCGATAATAGATATTAAGTGTGTGCCTTTATTGGAAAGGCTAGGGGCGTCAGTTGCGTGCTACATTTTCGTCATCATCTTGTGTGCTTTGTCACGCGGTGTGCTTTGTCATGCGGAAAGCGTGAAGGGAAGATAGAATAAAGGATTGTACAGCAGTAACATCTCAAAATTATGCGGTGAAGCATCCGAATCACGATGGGGCAGTAAAATGTCAGTGGGATGGGCAGGTTGCAGTCATTTTACTATGTGTCCCTTGATGTTCCCCTTTAGCCCTCTCCTGTCCAAGGCCAACTGTTCCTGAACACTCAGTCATGACAGGAACCAACTTCACCTACGGAAGCAAGGTGACTTTCAGGTATTATTTGCATCCTCTACAACACTTACTTGTAATTACAACTGTGTTAGATGTCAAACGTTACAAACTGATGAAAATAATCTATAAATGATCAGCAAGTATAGCGTGTCTTTTTCTCGTTAACCTGTTAGTCTCCCTATGTCTCTTTCGTCCCCCTCAGCTGTATGAACGGTTATCTCCCTCAAGTTCCCTACGAGTTCCAGTGTCTAGCTAGTCAAGTGTGGAGTGGGACGCCCCCCGTCTGTCACCCGGTGACCTGTGGTGGGCCTCCGATTGTTGAGAATGCCGACTACACTCTCAAAGACAACACATACCTGTCCACGGTCACATATACTTGCTTTGAGGGATACAGGTATGGATACATTACTGTCACTTGTACTGTTTTTTATCAATGCTACAAGTGTTGATCGGGTATGCTTACCTGTATGTCGGTGCAAAGACCACAGGGCTCCATGAAAGTTCTTTGTGAAGAGACGGGAGAGTGGAGCAGTCCTGCCCCCCGCTGCGTGAGTGTCCTGTGCAGTGAGCCCCCCACCTTACGAGATGCCGTGACTGTAGGAGATAACTATGCTCTGGGAAACATGGTGCACTACATCTGCAAAGAAGGGTAAATGGGGTTGGAGTCTACTCAGTTGTTATTATTAAGTTTCAGCAATCTGGACCGTAGATATGGAGAAACAAATGTGTTGTATCTCATTAGTCCCAAATGTAGCTTTACAGTAATGCATAGCATACCCGAAGCATCTCTGCAATGTGTGCGTACGTGCAGTACAAGTTTGCTACTGTTATAATAGAATAAAATGTAATATGGTTCATAAGTAGCTCTCTGTGTGAATATTGCAGCAAATACAATACAGTGGAAACTGTTTGGAAACTGTCATTGACCAATCTTATCATTTGACCTTTGCTGCAGGAATATGAGAATTGTTAGCTTTTGTACCTCTATGACTTGCTGCATCCCTTATCGATGCCTACTGGTCTCATTGGTTTGCAGCTACACTCTGATTGGCACCGAGACCAGAGAATGTCTGCCGAGTGGCGAGTGGAGTGACAGCTCGGCCCAGTGTGTCCCTCGCTCCTGTGGCCCCCCGCCTGCCATTGACCACGCTGAGCCCTATGAGAGCCACCAGCTGTTCGGAGACACTGCCAACTACTACTGCACTGATGGATACACTGCTGGCAACAACTCTAAGATGGTTTGTAATGCCCAGGGTCTTTGGGCACCCCCTGATGGACTGGACACCCCTCGCTGCATTGCAAACTTCTGCCTCCGTCCCCCCAACCTACCCCATGCTATATTAGCCTCAGTCAATAGGCCTAAATATGCCAGCAGTACTGAAGTGAATTATAAATGTGAGGAGGGTTTCATGCTCAACACCACAGCAACACTGAGATGCATGATGGGAGGAGAGTGGGAGCCTTCACCATATGATATCGTCTGTGTGCCAGTGAGGTGCTCCAAGCCAGAAAGCATTGATCGGGGCTATGTGAGCGGAACAAATTACAGTTTTGGAGCTGTGGTGGCTTACAGCTGTGATAAAGGATTCCTGATCAGAGGGGAGAAGAGGAGAACGTGTCAGGCTAATGGAGAATGGGGAGGACCCCTGCCTGTCTGTGTACCTGTGTCCTGCTCCATGCCACCTTCTCTCAGGAATGGATTCATCCAGGTATAGTCCACAAACACCAGCATATACAGTACATAAGTATCTGATTAATGTATAAAACATCTGGAAATGTGTCTGTATTTATCCACCTACAGAGCAGAGGCCGATTCATCTTCAACAGCAAGGTGACGTACACTTGTAATCCAGGATACAGACTGGTTGGTCGTCCGGAGCGAGTCTGCCAGGCCAACCGCCAGTGGTCCAACAACGACCCTCCCTCCTGTGTTCTTTTGACCTGTGATCCTCCTCCTGACATCGTCCATGGACACTACAGGGGCTCTGCGTTTGAAGTGGGCCGAAAAGTGGAGTATGTCTGTGACGATGGGTACGAACTGGCAGGGGACCCCATCTGGACCTGTCTGAAATACGGAAAGTGGGATAAGATCAGGCATCCACGCTGCTCGCCAGTCCAGTGTCCAGAACCACCACTTGAGGAGAACCACCTGGTTTTAAAGGGCCTGGATGCTGACTCTGGGACCGTAGAATTGTCTTGTGAGGATGGCTACGTCCTTGAGGGTGCCCCGGTCGTCCGTTGTACTCAGTCTCAGGAATGGAATGACACCTTCCCCGTGTGCAATAAGGTGTTTTGCGGGGCACCACCTGAAGTGTCATTCGGGTCCCCATCTTCATCCTCAGCCTCGTTCTCTTTTGGATCAGTGGTGTCGTACACATGCATAGATGGGTTCACTGTAAGGAAACAAAGCACCGTGTCCTGCCTCGCCAGTGGGCAGTGGAGCAGCCCTTACCCAGAGTGCATCCCGGTGGAATGCCCTCAGCCTGTGGAGATCACTAACGGTATGGTTGATGTCCAGGGTCTGATGTACCTCAGCACAGCCCTTTACAGCTGTAAGCCTGGATATAATTTAGTGGGGAATTCCACTGTCCTGTGTGGAGAGAGGGGACTCTGGTTTGGAGGAGTGCCTTCCTGTCGCCCAATTGAATGCTCAATCCCTAAACAGATAGCCAATGGAAAAGTGGTGTATACAAAGCTTCAATTTGGCAATGCTGCCAACTACTACTGTCGTCGTGGTTACCGTCTTCAAGGCGCAGAGACTCTGAGGTGCCTAGCCAATGGGAAGTGGGACTTTGAGCCACCTACATGCGTGCAGATATTCTGCACCCCCCCCAAACCTGTTGACAACGGCTTTGTAGAGGGTCAGGACCACAGTTTTGGTGTCACTATTTTCTACAGTTGTTTTCCGGGTTTCCAGCTGGTAGGCCAGGACCATTTGACCTGTGAAGAGTTTGGCTGGTCGAGCTCTATTCCTGTGTGTGTCCCCTCAGACTGTGGCCTCCCTCCTCACGTTGACTTTGGGGAATACGTAAAGGTGGCGGAGCTTGGCTCTACCGCGGCCTCTAAAGACACTGGCTTAGCTTCACCTATGGATATGAGTTTCCTTCATGGGACTGTGATTGAGTATCGCTGTCACAAAGGTTATAATCTCAGCAGCCCAACCAGGTTGGTGTGTCAACAGGATGGAGGCTGGAATGGGAAAGCGCCATCGTGCGTCCCGGCAGAGTGCGAAACCCCACCCGTTCCAGAGCATGGCTGGGTGAACGTGACTGATACCTCCCTGGGCAGTTTGGTCACTTATGCATGTGAGGAGGGATATGAGCTGAAGGGGGAGCCTGTGAGGCAGTGTGTATCAGGTCGCCTGTGGACTTACGATGCGCCGATTTGTCAGCCCGTGATCTGTGGTGACCCAGGCCTAATTATGAATGGCACGGTCCATGGAGGTGCTTTTGCTTATTCTGAGGCGCTGCACTTTGAGTGTAGTCCCGGCTTTGTCCTCAAGGGGAGTGACACTATCACGTGCCAGAGAGATGGAACGTGGGACGGGCAGAAACCAGTGTGTGAGCCTGTTTCTTGTGGTCCCCCTAAAGTCCCTGATGATATTACTTTTAAAGGGGAAGGATACACCTATAGTAATGAAATAGAACTGAGCTGTCAGCCTGGTTTCTTCTTAAAAGGGAAATCGATCAGTGTTTGCCAGGCTGATGGCACCTGGAGCCACGAGTCCCCTACCTGCATGCCTGCTCGCTGTGATAAACCACCATCAATACCCAATGGGCTGTTCCTGGGGTCCGGATTTGGCTTGAATGGCCAAGTAAGATATGAATGTGATGAGGGATACGCCCTTAATGGAAACCCCACGCTGCTCTGTCAGTCAGATGGACTGTGGGACAAACCTGCACCTCGCTGTGATGTCATCAGCTGTGACCCACCTGAGGACATCAGCCACGGCTTCCTCAATGGCTCCAGCTTCAACTTTGATGACGTGGTGGAGTATGTTTGCTTTGACGGTTACGAGGCGGTTGGAGATCCCATCCTGCGGTGCTCCTCTCAGGGACTCTGGGTGGGCAGTGTGCCTCAGTGCCGACCCTGCATGTGCGTCATGCCTGTGGTGAAATTTGGGGTCGTCCTTAGCAGAGGCCGTGCCTGCGGAGACCAAGTGCACTTCCAGTGTGACGATGGCTACAAGCTTTTGGGTCCCAGTCAGGCCGTGTGTGAGAAGGGAGGGGTGTGGAGCCCAGGGGTGCCTGTCTGTGCCCGGGGGAGGTGCAGTGTCGCCCCGCCCACAGTGCCTAACGCTGTCCTGCAGGGCGGCAGTGTGGCCCTCCCAGACACAGTCATATACAGGTGCCGGCCTGGGTTCCAGGCAAAAGGGTACCCCCAGCTCTCCTGTGGAAGGGATGGCAGGTGGGGAGAACCCAGGATAATCTGTGAACCTGTCAGCTGTGGACAACCTCCGGCTGTAGCCCACGCCGATGAGGTGGGAGGCGCCTTCACATTCCCGAACCAGATCACATACAGGTAAACATTGTTATTGCTGTTACTGTCCTAAAATGTGACTCGTGCAATAACCTCTTCTTCATCTTTGACTGTGCTCCATTCCTTTTCTATTTTTCTCTCTCTAGGTGTAAGGATGGGTACCAACTGGCAACACAGACAGCGTCCCTGTCCTGCCAAAGTGACGGTACCTGGTCCAAACACAGCATTCGGTGCCGCCCCACCCCCTGCCTTATACCCACAAACCTCTCCACTCCCCATTTGATTCTCACTGGGCAACAGCTAACTCCTGTAGGGGGCACTGTGACCCTCTCCTGCCCTCCTGGCTTCTACCTGCAGGGGTTATCACTCTCTGAATGTCAGGTAGGACACGAATGACTTGCATGTTGGAATATTAGTAAACCTCTATTAAAAACTTCCTTGCTGACACCTCTTTCCTTATCATTTCTGTTGTGTTGTGTGATAAGCTGGGCGGACGCTGGTCTCCCAGGATTTTATCAGCGTCCTGTAAACTGGTGGTGTGTGAGAAGCCCCCCCCTCTTCTCCACGGTGTCACAGAGGGCGACAGCTATAACTATGGAGATTTTGTCATATACTCCTGTATGCCTGGGTTCGAGATTAAGGTACTGAGAATGCTCAAGCACTTGGCTTGGTTTTGGTCACGTGATTTCTCCGAAACAGTCCAGAGTGTATGCTCATATTACAGAGCTGAGACACACTCTTCCTGATATGCTCTCATCCACTCACATTATTGCCTCTTATCTATCCCTTGACTCAAAGTGCAGTAACATTGCACATAAGGCTGTCAAACTCACAACTCGTGAATATTTACTAAATCATTTATTGCTTTTATTACAACAAACAAAAGTAAATACAGGATATATGTTGCTTACGTTTTCGTAGATTTACAGTTTGTTCCCCCTATCATAGGGAGATTCCATCCAGACCTGCCAGGGAGACCGAACATGGAGTGGCACCCAGCCAGAGTGTGTTGGTAGGTTTGTGAGAATATAAATAGAGAGGCTGTATCATAAGTGAAACAAATCCCACCAAAACCTTATGCTTTCACTTTCATTTGTCCTTTCAGCACAGTCATGCGGGCCTCCTCCCTCAGTAAAAAATGCAGTAGTCCACACAACAGGAGACACTTTCCTACACAATGCCAGCTATGTGTGTAACCCAGGCCTGCAGTTGGTCGGGTCAAAGGCTCTCACCTGTCTATCCAATGGCACGTGGAGCCTTCCAGCACCTTCATGTGAAGGTACGGAGAACAGGCAGTGTCCACCTGACTGTACCATACTTAATGCTGTCTGTCTCTACATCATATTCATTACAAATATCCCCCCCACCCCAGTGGCAAGGGGCTGTGACAGCCCCAAACAGATGCTGCATGGTAAGGTGTTGGAACGCAACCTAAACACAAGGCGCGCTATTGAGTTCCACTGTGATAAAGGCTACAGACTGATCGGGGATCAACTGGTGATGTGTATGGGAGATAACAGCTGGAGTTCAGATTTCCCCACATGTCAACGTGAGGACCTCAGTCTCAAACACACACACACACACACGCACACACACATACATTTTGTTGAAAATCCTCTCAACGTGTTTATTGCTGCTGTGGTCATGTTCTCACAATCTCCTGGGATCCACAATGTTTGCGACATTCAGAGAGCACCCGTGAGACATTTATGACATCATCACCAAGTTTCATCACATTTCACCATCGTAGCCTTGATGAGAACTTCTTCTTGTTCACTAGAGCAGTACTGGTGTCAGAAGTTAATTTTGGGGCTTACGTTGTTATTCAAGTGAAACTTTTTTTTAAAATACTGTGAACACAGAAAATTCAGTGTTTTTTGTTCACACGCCAACAGAGAGAACGTCTGGTGCCAATCTACTATAGAGTCTATTATATACTAAGGGTGAACATGTACCAACAAACATTGAAATTATAAGTTATCATCATTTGTGTCTCTCACAGCAAAGTCTTGCCCGGCGCCGACAGGCTGGAAGGAACCCAGTAACAGAAATGGTTCTCAGCAGCAGTTCTATGTTGGCCAGTCTATCCCTGTCACCTGTCCCAAGGGCCAGCTGGCCAGAGGCAGCGGCACCATCACCTGCAGGCCGGATCAGACCTGGAGCCCTGTCAGCTCAGTGTGTGAGAGTAGGTATAGCCTTCACTGCTGAGTCTTCTTCATCTTCATCTCTCGTTCAGAGCCAGTATATGTTAGTCAGGTATAATTTGGGAATCCAAAAGACTTAAAATACCAAATCATGTCAACGTTTTGAAGATACCAGAAAGGAAAACTATGTGCATTTGGTATTACACACCTGCATGTTCACCTCTACATTTGCACTCTTCCTCATCTAAACCAAGCGGTCAGCTCCCTCCCTGTCTGTCTTTTGGCTTCTATCACTCACATTTGATCAAAACAAAAGGGGGCTACACCAAACAAAATCAGCGTCTGTGTCATGAATGCTGGACTAATTATGGGCTGTCTCTGCTGCTTCTATGGCAACCTATTGTCAAATGGCCCTCTGATCTTTCTTACACACATAATTTAAAATACAGCGGTGGCTCTGTTGCTTTGGCTACTTGTTTGCGTTTTGGTAGCCTGGACGCATGCCTACTTTTTTTGACGTTTTGGCATTAAGGGGAATTTTCACAAACAAAAGGGGAATTTTCACAGACAAAAAGTGAAAGTCAAGTGCATATTTGGATGTCATGCATGAGATTCACCTCACTGGGCGTAGGAGCTTTTAAAAAGTAAATCACATAGATTGCTTCCTTGCACATCTTGCTAGTTGTATTTTGCGAAACCATACCAAGGTCTCTTCTGTTTTCAGGGTTTTTTTTTGTAATATTGCTATTCGAGTACTGGTCACATTCCAGCCAAAAATGAAGTTGAAACACATCATCTGATGTAAGAAAGCTACAATTGTAGTCCTTAAAAAACCCTAAGGGATTAATAAATACTGCTAATACAAAATACAGTAAATAAATACTTTTTTTTTATTTTTTATTGTTTTATTCACATCATCGGTATTTACTGCATGGTATGTAGAGTTTAGTAATATTCTAGCTGTATATGTTTTACTCAGGCAGATAATCAAAATTTAGGACAATTTAGAGAAGCCTTTTTAATTATACATGAATTACTGATGATCAAATACAGGATTAGGGCAACAGCATCATGTTTTAACAGACGTAGAATTGCAGAGTAGCAAGTAACTCGTGGGTCATTCCATTTGGGATGTTGTACAGGGGTTTCCTGTGGTCCCCCCCTCCATGTGGCCAATGGGGTGGTGCGGGGGGCAGTCTTCCAGTTCGGGGACGTAGCTGTGTACACGTGTTTTGGAGGCTACGTCATGGAAGGCGTTGGAAGGAGCAGGTGTCTGGAGAACGGCACCTGGACGCCGCCTCCCACATGCAGAGGTAGAGAAGGGATTCCCTGTCCCCGTCCCCGTCCCTGTCCTAGGCTGCTTCTTTCTTCATGAGACTGTCCATTCTGCTCCTAACTCTGTGCTGCTTATCAGTTTTTCCTTGTTATGTTTGTAATAATAAAGCTGAGCTCTATGGCTGGTATTGTAATGTACCTGTATTGAGTAATTCCGTGCTTCAGGATTGAAGTTCTTACAGGTTTTACTCAAATGATCCAGAAATCCAAAAAAAACCTCTTCCCCCTGGACAGCAGCCTGATCTGTTCCAGCTCCTCCTCAGTATCTAACGCGTTTGAGCCGTCTCTGCAGTATCACCAACTGCGTGTATGTGTGGGGGTGTAAGAGTGTGTCAGGTTCCCAGGACTTATTGTTATGGGGCCAGTTATGGAAAATTCAAGAATTATGACACAGATGTGAATGTTAAAAAGGCAGATTAATCTGTGGAACGTTTACCTCTTTCTATGTCTCATACATCACATACATTACACAACAACACACAACACCATGGAGCTCTCATAGGGGAAATTACTCCATCACGTTGACTAATACAGTGCCTTTTTGTTTTTTGACACAAATGTAGAATCTCTGTAGATCGCTGAACAATAAAGTCAATTTACACACAACGCACAAGCACCGAAGGGAAAGGGCGCGAGTGCTCTTGTTTACATTTTTTCAAATAAGGGGTCAAAAAAAGTTCCCTTTTTATAATTGACTATAATGTGAGAAAGTTTTATGAAAAAAGTTGTACTGTAATGAGATAATTCATTAAAATGCAGCTCGAACGTAGCTCGTTTTGTAGGTAGGCATTTTCTGGCTTTGGCCAGTGAGGGAAGTGATTCCTACAAAATGTCCTCTGTTTTGCTGGTGCATGTTTTTCCTTGCAAATAGTTGCATGAGTTTACTGGATGCCGTGGAAGAGGAAGCACCAAAAGCCTGTGTTTGTGTTCTTCTCTTCTTGTACTACAAACAGTATCGTGCTTGCTTCTAGTCTTGAGTTTAAAAGGATAATCATCTTATTCTCACTTCTACGATGTTGTCTAAATTTGAGGTGTGTGTGTGTGTGTGTCCGTTTCCTTAGCGGTGTGTTGGCTGCAGTGCCAGAATGGAGGTGTGTGTCAGCGGCCAAACATTTGTGCCTGCCTGGAGGGTTGGATGGGCCGACTTTGTGAGGAACGTAAGTATTTCATGGTTTTTACTGATCACTGTGGACACACTTCTAGAATATTACTGCCATAACACGATTCTTTGTGTGTTACTCAAAGGGAAAATGTTGCCAAACAAAAGCCCACAAATGGAGAGTGACCATGAATCCAATGAGCTTGCAAAGCAGGTTTTAGTGAACAATGAGGGTAAACGATTACACGGTGTTTCTGTCTCACACGGAAAAAATGCACGAGCAAACATAGGAGTAACTGCTCTTCACACACACCGGTTCATCTTAATAGTGTGGTCGTGGCACCGATTTGTGTTAGTTGTAAATAGCAACACCGCTTCCTGATCCGTGATTTATTACCAAAAAATGATAACAGACACTTTGGTTTGTTGAGTTGGACAGACTTCAACCCAAAGAAGCAGCTGTGTCTGAGTGCAACGTAAAAATGGTTTAAAACAATCTAAAAAAAACGACAACAGTACAAAGACATACACCTGAAACAGATTAGGAGCAATGATTGGATGGCTCGGACTGTTCAATTATTTACACCTGTGGCCACACTGATATGTCTTGATAAGAAATCAAGACATAATAAAAATCAGAATAAATAAAAAACAGTAATGCTAGACCAAAGTGCATAATTTATTCTGATATTCCAGAAAGTCTGATGTAGAATTTTCATACGGCGTCTTTTATCTTTACGCCATAAGACTGTCAAAGGCATCGTGGGATCAACCCGTGGGCGTGGTCTCCGTGGGGGAAAACAAAGAGATCCCCCTCCATTGCAGCTAATGGAAAAGAGCACCACATATTAAATTATGGTAGCCAAAAACGTACTTAGAACAACCAATGATTCCTCGGTAAACAAAAAGAGTACATAGAGACAATCACACAGTCACAATGCGACTCTTTGAGCATCCTATTTTCCAGCAGTCCAAACTGGATGACTCCCTCCTACCACATCTGGATCATATAAACACATACGTACACGTACACTATGCAGCAGCTTTTGGCATCCTTACATCCATCTGTCCAAATCATCTCCATATTTCTGTAGAAGTGAAAGGTGTATATAGTATATGTGTATAGTTTCATTTAGATTTTATATTATTTTGTCTTCACTAAAGTTATCACTCCTTCCTTTTTCTGCTCGTACTTCTTGAAGTACTGTCATCGAGTGAATTTATCTTATCTTGAGCTCAAAAATGTTACATTTTAAGTAATTACGTTGTAGAAGAGAGTCATATAATGCAAATGTATTACCAATCACCAAAAATCACCTTTATCACTACTAGGTAAAAAAAACCAAAAAAAAACAATGACCTCTTACAGAAACCCCACAGGAAGTGCTCCTTTCCCCTTACACAGATTCTTCAAATTGATGACATCAGCGATTCACCTTGGGAGAGAGCCGCAATGGGCAAGAAAACAGAGGTTTCCTGTATACTTTATATGATGAAATGCTTCCATGCAGAGAGGCTGTTCTTAGAAGCACAAGGATGGTCGGTGGGACTCATGACTCTAAAAACTTCTGTATTTCTACCTCCTTGCCTGCAGTTCTGATTGCAGAGTTGTGAGGGTGGCGCCAGAAAACCTGTGCACCTAAACAGGAAGAGTTTCAATGATTACATCCAGAGATCCACAGACAAATCTTTAGATATAAAAAGGTAGAATGCTTACCACTGCTCCATTCTTCAAGAAGATGAATGTTGGCATGCAATTGACCTCATAATTTTGAGCAATGTCCTGAAAAGCACAACAGCCTTGTTTTACCCATCTAGGGGTCAAAATCAAAGACAAAACATCCATACTCTCTGTCTGAGTCCTTCAAATCTGTACTCCTGTTACTTGAGCCAGCTGAACATAATTGAAGGAGCTACAGAAATGCCATTGAAGACTTGTGTTTAGACAGGGAGAGTATGTTTCCACATCCTGCATGCCACGGAGAATCCGTCTAATCTAAGAAAATAATTAAATTTAACGTACCAATTGCGATTCCTGTGTGTTAAAAATCACTTTGTGACATTGTGCACTTACATCAGCTTCATCCACGTCCACCTTCAGGAAAACCACATTCGCGTTCTCCGGCTTTTCTGACAATTTCTGCAAGAGAGTGAAGATCCAATCAAGTACCATCTCTTCTCCTCAAAATTCTGTTACAGCTACAAGAAATGCTCCGTAGCTCCATTATGAGACCGAGAGTCCGTCAACAGGTAGTCCTTTTTGACAGGAATGACTTGGCGAAAGCGTTGCTAGGCCATAAATGGAGAGAGACACTTCCGCCTTCCAGTTAAAAGCATATAACATTTCACACCAGGGTATCCTTTGCACCTTGTGTCTACACCGAACAAGTTGATGAACTTTTCCTGCTTGTTGTTGTGACAGTGTTTCGAATAATTCCCTTCATGAGAACCCATTTGTCCTTGTCAATCAACAAACCACACCTTAGTTTGGCTCGAGAGATTTCACCCGACCCATTGTTGTCTCTTCCTAAAACATTACTTGAATCATCCGAGTGCCACTATCATCTACTCACCTGAAACTCGGGCGCTATCATTTTACAAGGATTACACCATGTGGCAGTGAAGTCCACCACCACCAGCGAGTCCCCGGCCGTGTCCAGGATGCCCTGTAGCTCATCCTACAGGACAAACACCGATGTAAATAATGGCCAGTGTTTCCGTGAGGTCCAGGCTATGACTAATCACATTCATTGCAGTATACATATACAGGATAGACGTGTGAGTGGGACGGGGCAGGGGGAGGGGCGTGAAAAGGGTGATTCAGGCTCCACTCACCAGGCCTCACTTCCAAAGTTCATTACTCTTAAACCCACCCATTATTATTATAAAACAATTGTTTTGGTGACAGTCATAATAAAACACAATACAAAATCTGACGGCAACATTCTCCACGTTTCCTGGCACGCAATCAATGAATCGAGTTAATTGTCATGATCGACAATCGAATCTAGTCGCGCTGAAACAAATTCTGCCACTTCAAATGAGACATATTCATCTTTTTATATAGCGTGAGTTTGAGAGGATTAAGTTTCTGTACATCAACGTGGAACGACAAAAACAAACCCAAAGAACCCGCGCCCATACTTTCTACGAGCGGCTGGGCAGTTCGAGGCCTGGAGGGCTTCAAATCCACCGAGAGTTCACAAGTTACACGATAAGACTGAAGAGCTGCTGTTTACCGAATTAAAACACAATGGCGGTCATTAGTTGGCTCTGAATGTTTCATTTTTATCGGCCTGAGTAACTATCCGTAGTTATCCGTGATTAGCTAGCAATCCCGCGCTGAAACACATGGTGCCGCCGTACGTGATCGGTGTGTGCTCAGCCATCATCCGGCAGGATACGCTGCACTTGATGCGGCCATTTGATACGAGGAGACGGGGCGAGCCGTGGATGAAATCCACCGCGGTGTTGTGTGGAAATAGCGGGGGCGAGAGGCGCTCTTCCCGGCTACTGAAAGTCCGAGGAACAACAACAGCTTCTACTGCGAGTACCCGGTATAAATGTCTGGTAATGAAATTGAACTTACCATTCCTTTAACCTCGCGAATCTTCATGACTGCTAAGCGATACTTCACTCCGACGACTCGGGTGTGGAAATGAACGGTTCGGAATCGCTGCTCTTTTGTTACCACCGCATCAATTTCACGTCAACTATATGTTTCTGCCGTAAATGACTCTGACATTCCTTCAAAATAAAAGCACAACACCGACGCTTGATTCCAATTCCAATTGTATAAGTTGTCGTTGTGTGGACGATCGCTGTTTGGCAGAACGAAACTAGAATTCTATTCAGGACAGCATCCGTGGAAATGCTACTCCCTTACTTTATCTCGGTTTATTCGTTTATCGTCATAAAACATTAGCGTGTTGTGACGGAAGTTGTATCTTATAACGGAAGTTGCATCTTATAACGGAAGTTGTATCTTATAACGGAAGTTGCACCTTATTTTCGTTACTAGCTTCACTAACCACAACGCTTGCGGTTGTGGATGTGCGCATATTTGTCGGCAGCCTTAATAAAAAGTTGTTTAATAACCTGGAACGACTTAACTAAACTGCTCCGTCGGATAATCAAGTGTACATCATGAAATTGTTAAATGAGATAAACGATGTTTCCCATGCAAATGAGTACCTTAACATGTAACGAATAGATTGTATTAAGTATAAGTCAATGTTTCGTAACATTTAGGAGTCATATTGTCACGTGTGAGCATTTATTTACTCTCCTCAGTTTGAGTGAATTATTGTTTTGAACCTGGAGCGAGAGACATTCGAGCAACCAATTCAAGTCACAATGACTCGGCAAATTCCTGGATTACCGTAAAGGACCGAAATGTGCGTCTCTAATTTTATGCCGCAGGCCATACATATTTCTCAATAGCTTGTTTTGCATTACAAATTTCGAATTTGAATAATTTTTTAGAATGTACGATGAATGATTACATTGTAGTTTTGTACCATTTTGTTATTGGGTTGTTTTACTATAATCCATTAATTGTTACATGCAGTCTAGTCCAGTCATTCTGGCCCCCTTAATGGCCAAATGGGGGCCTTTCATTGCCATGGAAATGGTGCTCTCATTGCCACGACTGCCTAATGAAATTCAAATCAGGAGATAAAAATAATCTTTGTTCCTGATCAAACAAGTATGGAGAGGGGCAACATGTGTTCTAATTTACTATTTATATGATA
>OMNV01002154.1:7925-18656 GCA_900303265.1 Brotula barbata
CATGAAGGATCAGGGCCGAACCAATAACTTTGTTACAGGAAACAATGCTTTTTCAAAAACTGCACAGCTCTAGATTCTTTTGAAAGATAAGATTAGTGAAAGAGAATGAAGTGTGTAAGAAGTCTCCCCTGAGTGGGTTCTGGACCCTTCTGGACCACACCCTCACACACACAAGTCTCGTCACAACTGATCCTGGATCCGAACACTGACTTGACGTTTGGATTCTAAATTCGTGTACTTTCCGTTGCACAGGCTGCTAGAAACATAAACTCGGACGCTTTCAGATTGTGTGAAGATAAAATAAATGGATAAAAATAAACAACAAGATAAGAAAAGTAAAACTCAACGTCAACGGACTGCAGACTTGCGCTCCCCTGAAAAGTTGAGCAGCCTGCAGACTTCGTGGAGGCTTCTTCCTCTCTCTCTCTCTCTCTCTCTCTCTCTCTCTCTCTCTGTCTCTCTCTCTCTCTGTGTGTGTGTCTCTCTCTCTGTGTGTGTGAGTGTGTGCTCTGAGACTCCTCTCAGGAATGCAGTGTGCTGGGAGAAGCTCGGTCTCCCCTGCACGCACGGAGCTCTTCACGTTGTCACCGGTTTGGAGTATGAGCGTCACGCCGCCTTGAGGATTCTTCAGAGTGACAGGGACGGTCGGATTCGTCGGCGTCATGGTCAGTAATCCATTCACATCCGGTCACACACAATCAGGCGCAACTTTTGGATTAAGGTGCGGTGCGCGGACACGGATTAGCGGTGTGTGAGGTGAACTCCTGCAGCCTCCTCGTGTGTGAGGGGACTTCAGGGGTTTTTAAGGAACTTTAGTCTCACCTTCACCCTTTCACCGCAGGGCTGCTCTAATGTGCTGTGGGTGATGGCGGGGTCTGCTGTCGTCATCACGTTGATAACGGTCCCCGTGGCAGTTTACTTAAGAAACAGTAAGAGACTCACTCACTCACTAAGTCACACACTCGCTCACTCATTCACTCACTCACTCTGTCGCACACTCACTCTGTCACTCACTCAGCTCCCTCTGTGTCATCTGGACCGATCAGTGGACGTACATTTGTCCTTATTATGTCCCACATCTGGACAAACTCTTAGACTCTTATCAACTATGTTACAATTATGTACATTTCAAGTTTTATAACTTCAGATGAAAATTGAAATTCAGATCTTTTATTCAATTACATTAAAGAACAAAGTTTATAATCGTGAGTGCGTGAATCTCAAACACTCAGAGACAGACAGATAGACAGACAGACAGAGATGTCTCCTTCGCTGCAGTTTTATTTTAAACTCTTGTGAAATACCTAAAGTGAAGATCTCTCTCTCTCTCTCTCTCTCTATCTATCTCTATCTCTCTCTCTCTTTATATATATATACATATATTAAATGTAAACTACAACAATAAGCAATGACATTACTAAACTACTAAAGTAAGATGTGAAATAAAATCAAATAAATTGAGCTAGAGCAATGTATACTAAGTAAAAGCACACACACACACACACATAGTCTCTTGACCCTTCATAATGTTAATGAGTAATAAAGTAGGAATGGATATAAACTGTAAAGTGTCCATATTGAAGCTGGCCTGTAAAAGTTAAAGTGATTGAAGTGGTAAAGTGGCTCGAGTGACTGTACAGTATAAGATCTATACAGTATCTATATAGGTATATACCGTATATAGATATATCTACATATAGATATGTAGATACTTTATTAATCCCAAAGGAAATTCAAGTCATCCAGTAGCTGATAACTACAAAACACCAACAATAACAAAAACAACAAAAATAATGATAAAAGAAGCATACAATATATAGAACAATATAACATAATAAAACACAATGTAATATAATATATAGATATATATATATATATGAACGAAACTAATTAGATAATAATATACTTGTCATACTCGTCAATGTTTTTATTAAATCAAATCAATTAAATCGCTAAATGTCAAAATATATCAGGATGCATTCTGGGTAAATCTGTCTAAAATGATACCCAGCACATCTTCAATAAAGAGCAATTCAAGGAAAATGGCTTTGATAAGTAAATGCTACTGTACTGAGCACATACAGAAACCTTTTTTTTTGATGTATTCATAACATTTATTCATCTATGACTCTAACTTTAAACGTTAGACTTACCAGAGTTCATATTCACCATTCAGTGAGAGACCGTCACTGGGACAGCGCCACCATGTGACACAAAGATGAAGTCTCTCACTCACCCAACGGGCCGAGCCGTATGCATCGATGCCATCTTAGTACTGATGTAAATTCACGTTTGTGTTCCAGGAGCGGACGGAGGCAAAAGGCCGTTCACCCTGGAAGATTATTTCAATGACACCATCAGATGGAAAGGGTACAATCTGATGTGGATATCAGGTATCGGCCGCTCCTCTCCACGCCACATCCTGTCTGCACCATAACGTTGTTGACTAATCTCTGAAGGTCATTTCCTGTTGTCAACACTTGCAGATAACGAATATCTGCATAAAACGCGAGACGGCAACGTGTTCCGCCACCACGCTGAAACACAGGAGGCCACACTTTATTTAAGCAATTCAACCTTTGTAATGTTGATTTTTTTTTTCAAGTATAACCATTTTCAAACACACGCTATCATCAAGAGGGAATCCTTCATATCTTGTCCTAACGTTGTCATTCATTTTCTCATCGTAGGCACAAGTGGACGCCTCAGATTACATGCTTTCAGGGGATTATAAATACGTCGCCTTTGAGAGCAATTACACCAAGGTGACAAACGATGCTACGCGTCAGTGTGTGTTTTTGTAAATGTCCACTCGTGCTCCATTCCAGTAACGGTTCTGTGCTGATAATCCAACAGAGATGGAGATACTCCTATTCGGCCTCTTACTCCATCTATGACATCAGCTCTTCGTGAGTAGATCTGTTTTGTTGTGTTATCGCCCCTGAGTGAGAGTTTGTCATATTTCTCGTATATTTCTCATTGTGTTCCAGAACCTTCCTCACTGATGTGAATCTTCCTGAAGTCGTTCAGTATTTTGCCTGGGCACCAAAAGGAAACACATTTGTGAGTTTGTGTCATTGTAGCATTCCGAGCATGACCTCGCACCCGCTTTAATCTGGACCAGATTAAATCTTTTTGGACTCCAGGTTCTACTGAAGTCCTCTGCTTTGATGCTGCCCTCTGCCGTGTTGTCTTCATCAGGCTTACGTCGAAGACTTCAACATTTATTTGAAATCCAACCTGACTGGCAAAGCCGTGCAAGTCACACACAATGGGAAAAAGAACGAAATCCTTAACGGTGTCCCGGACTGGGTGTACGAGGGTGAGTAATCATCTTCATTTCATACACTCCAGTGCTGCAGAGGCCAAGTGAGGAAACACGTGTCCACGCATTCTTTCCCCCCCAAATCATTTCAGAGGAAGTGTTTGCATCAAGCGAGGCCATGTGGTGGTCGTCAACCGGAAAATACCTGGCGTACATAGAGATCAATGACACTGAGGTCTCCAGAGTGGAGTACTCCTGGTACGGAGCGGAGCAGTACCCTCAGACGGTGGCTGTTCCGTACCCAAAGGTGGGCTCTCTCTCTTCTCACACAGAGCCAGGACCCTCGTACGAGGTGACATTCACTGCGTGCTGTGATTTAAGAGTTGTATCTATTCATTTATTGTTTGTACATCACGTTCCTTTTCGTTACGTCTCCTCCATCGCTCTGTAATTTATGTCTTCCACACCTACGCGTCGAGGAGAGGGAGGCTTTCTTTCCACTCCAGGGGTTTCTTCTCTTAGATAGATAGATAGATAGATAGATAGATAGATAGATAGATAGATAGATAGATAGGTAGGTAGATAGGTAGGTAGGTAGGTAGGTAGATAGATAGATAGGTAGATAGATAGATAGGTAGGTAGGTAGGTAGGTAGGTAGATAGGTAGGTAGGTAGGTAGGTAGGTAGATAGATAGGTAGGTAGATAGATAGGTAGGTAGGTAGGTAGGTAGGTAGATAGGTAGGTAGGTAGGTAGGTAGGTAGATAGATAGGTAGGTAGATAGGTACTTTATTCATCCCCAAGGGGAAATTCTTTTGTCACAGCAGCAAAACAAAAAACAGAATCAACATCAAATTACCTACATTAAGATCCTCAATGTGACTCTTTAGGGGAGTCTTCCTTGTCTTCTTAGATGGTTTTGGGAGGCTTCATCAACTGACATTATCATAACTTCAGCGGAAACAACGTGCAATCTTCTAACTTCTAATCTGAGTCAAATCAAACTATCCATCGTTCTCGTACAACGATCTGATACCGAACGCTCCTGACTGACATTCTGTCTTTCTGTCCTCGGCCCAGGCTGGCACAACTCTTCCCAAAGCGAAGCTCTTTGTGGTGGAAGCTCTAAACCCAAGCCGCCGCACCCAGGTGGAAGCTCCGGGTTCCATATCTGCTGGGTGTGTGTTTATCTCTCTCCCATTTTTGTCGGCAGCTGTAGCTCGTTCCTACAATGAAAGCAGAGGCAAATGTGGCGATGGCGTGTGAAGTGAAAACCTTGTCACTTTGTGTTGCTTTTGCCCAGTGATCACATTTTGAGCTCAGTGACCTGGGTCACAGATGAACGCCTCGCTGTGCAGTGGCTCACCAGAAAACAGAATTACCTGCTCGTACAGGTCTACGACTTTGACGGAAGCAGCTGGAACGAAAAACAGGTAGATGTCAGGAGGCCGCGTCTGATGTCACATTGGATTACCATTAACCTTTTATTGTCTCTTTATGTAGAAATTCGAGCAAAGGAGCAAGACGGGATGGATCGGCTACGTAAGTTTCCACTCACGTAGTCAAAACTGGAATCAGCGGCGTAGCCTCCTCTTCATCTCAGACGTGTAACTTTTGTATTTTCAGTACGTGCCCTCGCCGCTTTACTTTGCCGAGGATACGCTCAGTTTCTACAAAGTGATGAGTGACAAACACGGCTACAAACACATTCACTACGTGCAACATGTAAGTGGGTCGGTTTTATGTCAGACGCGGCTCTCGGCGTGTCTTAGTAACGGAACGCTGCGCTCACAAATGGTGTTTTGTTAAGGGCAAGGCCAAGCCAATCACCTCGGGCAAGTGGGAAGTCGTCTACATTTCCAAATTAACGAAAGACGCCATGTGAGTGAAGACTTTTATTATCAAGCGGCATTTTTTTTTTTAACAATATTATCCACGTTTGAGCGTGAATGAAGCTCTCCTAACTGATTTTACACAGATATTACGCCAGTAACGCGCACAAAGGAATGCCTGGACAAAGAAATCTTTATAAGTAAGTGAAGCTTTTTTATGATGCGCGATGGATAAATGATAACCTGATTAATCAATAATTTTGTCGGTCAGGGTTTCGATCGGGAGCAGCCACTCGGCCCCTCGATGTCTCACCTGCGAGCTGAGTACGGACCGGTGTCAGTACACCTCAGGGTTCCTCAGCTTTGACGCCTCCTTCTTCAGAATGGATTGTTACGGTGAGTGAAGATTCACACGGAACACGTCACTCACTGTTAAGGTCCATCACACACCTTAATGCATGAGAAACTATTTGTGCATTTTCTATTTTTGTTTCTTCCAGGACCTGGATTTCCCCTTTATACGCTCAGGGACAACAGGGGCTCAGGTGCAGGTATGAAAGCTTCAGATGATCAATTCAACGTCATCTTTACTGTCGTCCTGCAACAATGTTTGAAGAGCAGCAGCTGAAATTAGATGCTGAAGTTTGCAGTACAGCTGTGCACCAATGCAGATGTTAGCCTCACCAACAAGGTCACGGTTGTGCCTGCATTTCTTTGTTGGTTGCTTGTTTTGCAGGATTATTCAAAAAGTTCTGAGCCGATTTTGATAAAACGTACCATGAAGACTGTTGCATTATCTTATCTTATCTTTTTTCAGAGGTCGCTGTTCTTGAGGACAACGAGGAGCTGAAAAATATTTTATCGGAGTTCCAGATGCCAACAATGACGCACGGCACCTTAAAGATTGGAGGATTTGGTGAGAAGAATCGTGTATAGTTTGGAGTCTGTCTTGTGTTTGTGTTGTGTTGTGTCTCATTTTATTGTGCAGCTGCATGGACAGCTGGATCATGGGATGATAATATAACACGAGTTTAGAGTCTTTCATGGTTTGTTTCAGTGTTTGTTGTCATGATGGAATATTTCCTGTCTTCCTTCAGATCTCTGGTATCAAATGATGCTGCCACCAAATTTCCAAAAATCTAAAAAATATCCTCTTCTTATTGATGTGTAAGTAAACGTCAAACTCTGACCTTCAAAAACTCTCGTAAGCGCTTTTGGCCTGTTACATGTGACGATGCTGCTCCCGCCCCGCGCAGGTACGCCGGGCCCTCCAGTCAGAGGGTGGACTACCGCTTCAGGCTGAACTGGGGCACCTACCTCTCCAGCTCACATGGGATCATTGTGGCCTCTTTTGATGGAAGGGGAAGCGGTTACCAAGGCGATGAAGTAATGCACTCAATCTACCATCGCTTGGGCACATTCGAAGTGGAAGATCAGCTGACAGCTATTAGGTGAAGAGCATTGGAGTGACATCATATGAGCTGTGGACTCTCTGAGGTCTCACTGTGTGATGTGGAGGTTTAACTGTTGCTATGTTACAGGAAATTCATTGATATGGGTTTTATTGACAAAGACAGAATCGCTATGTGGGGCTGGGTAAGTTGGGAATCTTTTCATATTCTCTGTCTTATTGTCTCCCATTTTCTGTTCATTAAAGCTCATAATTGTGGTTTTCAGTCGTACGGGGGTTACGTGACCTCCATGGCCTTGGGTGCTGGATCTGGACTTTTAAAGTGTGGCATAGCCGTGGCCCCTGTAGCCAAATGGGAATACTATGGTATGTGCTAATTCACAGAATATCACTCTAATATCTCAGATTTCTTCCTGAACTGACCGTCGAGTATTTATTGTTCATATTTCCGACTTTGGGTTTTCTTCTTCAGATGCAGTGTACACTGAACGCTACATGGGCAAACCCACTGAGAATTCAGAATTTTACAACGTAAACACAACACACTCTGTACTGTAATCTTTGAATTGATGAATTTAAGATTTGTTAGTGAAATGTTCCTTTTTATTCCACAGAATTCCACAGTGACAGCCAGAGCACAGAACTTCAAATCAGTCAAATATCTTCTGGTTCACGGCACAGCTGATGGTACGGTAACTTATTGCATCCTCTGAGGAGGTTATCTTTGCTTTTTTTTGGCTGTTTTTGGTGGTTATCTCTGCCTCTGTTTGTTCATAAAGAAGGTATTTTGATCAGACATACTGTATCTTCCCATAGAATTTTATCATATAGTATTTAAGCCACTTTCCTCTCTTTCTGGGACAATATAATATTAGACAAAGATGGATTTTTTGCTTCGGTATGAGCCCTAGAGTCCCTCCAGTCTCTCTAAATATTCTTCTTTTCAGTTTTTGATAACAAATGAGCACCTAATCAGGCTGCCAGGTAACGCCGTAGAGCCCTGAACTAATGGACTCCATTTTCCTGGATGGAAACTTGTGACAGTCCGTCTTTGATTTGCACTCGGATCCTGAAAGCATGTTCTTTCCCTTCTTTCCTGTAGACAATGTTCATTTCCAGCAAGCAGCACAAATCAGCAAAGCTCTGGTGGACGAGCAAGTGGACTTTGAGGCCATGGTAAATATTAGACCAGGAAGTGGGACAAATACTGGTCGTGATGGTGTCGATTTAATGAGGAGGTTGAAGTGGGAATAGTTAAAACAAACCCTCTTGTCATATCAGACTAAGATGTTTAGTGAGATAATAACTTGATATGTGTTGTTCCTTTCAGTGGTACACAGACAGGGACCACGGTATGAGAGGATCAGCCTACCACCATATCTACACCCTCATGAGCCACTTCCTGCAGAAATGCCTGGTTAAACCCTAATAAATGTGAAGAACCTGACCGCATTTACTTTGTCTTTTACAAAAAAAAAAAAGAAAAAGAAGAAAAGCAAACTGGTTGAAGGCCAGATGCTGTATGTGCAATGACAAGTCCCGTGCATGCCTTAACGATCAAAAAGTGTTTTTATACGTCAACATGATGTTTGATACTCGCTGTAATATGCTGACGCTGAGTTGTACTGCACTGATATGTTGTTACAGTCGTCTAATTTGTTTTGCAGTGATGTTAAGATGACATAATAAAGTTTACATTGGATTCATTGTTTCTTTTTTTAATATATATATGAAAACCAGACCCATGATTTATAAAACATTGAATATAATCTTTAACTACAAGTCATTGTAGTCACTTTTTTTAATTGGAGGGCCCAAAAAGATGTTAAAATTAACAGGTGAACAGGTCAAAGGTCAGAAACATTGCACGCATGTTTGTAGCAGTGACGTGTGGTTGAGCACTATCTGCATCCAATTAAGATCCAAACTACTCATGCTGTGCTGCTGTGAGATCGAGGCCTTCACCTACAGAATCACACACGCGCACACGCACACGCAGACACGGCGAGAGGTACGGAGACTGAGTTGAAAAGCTGTCATCATGGTCTACAAATCACGTTTAATCAACACCTTTTGGCTCTGAGTGGATTAATGTTGGAGATAATGAATTCAGTTGTGTCTGCAGCCTTCTGTGCGTATGGGGGTGTGTGTGTGTGTGTGTTTACCTACAGCTGGGCACCAATCCCATCCCATCCAGATCTACCAACAATTACAGAAAATCGTATGTCTTGAATTATTCATATTTGGTATTATCAACAGTCTGAATGGCTCATACATGGATGATAAGGTATACAAACCTCTGAGTTACCTCATTTCTAATTGATGAGTTCTTCTAATTATGTCTTTAATGTATTTCAGGTTATTTTACAAAACAGAGTTGAGATAAACGTGGAACAAATCAGACCTACCCATGTCCAGAACCCAAGATCCCCAACTGATGGACGAAGAGCAGAAAATATCTTCACGGTGCGTTTGTTGATTTAATATTCTTCAACTAATATTGTGTCTTACTTCACGTACATATTACATACAACATACGAATATTTCAGGAAAATCAACCTTTTGTGTATGTAGCTGTACTGTCCATTATTGTTCATAAAAATAGGCCGTATTTAATCATGAAAAAAGCTGCTACTGTCCAAAAGTGGCTCACGGGTTTAGTTTAATGACTGTGGGGGAGCTGTAATTTTCGTAATTTTAGACCAGTAATTGCGTTTAATAGGGGTGAGTATATTTAGTTGATTTATCAGGGCAGAGGTCATGTTTGATTGTGACACATGCAGTAACAGCTTTCACTCCACACAAGTTAAATACAGTCAGTGGACGGAGACAGAAGCTGACTAATGGGATGAGAGTAACGGATGATGTGCTGAGGTCTCTGTGACGGGAGGGGCCCAGCTGGGAGAGGGACGCCCGGCTCAACTATATAAGACCGAGCTCACCGTGAAGGCACCATGAAGCAGCTCCAGGAAGCCGCAGAGACGAAGAGCATCGTCCAACATTCATCATTCAGACACTCGCCAGAAGGCAGAACAGGTGAGAAATTCAGGACCTCCCGCCTCTCTAACATCCAGAGCATCTCAGATTCAACTCTCTCTCTCTCTCTCTCTTCTTTCAGAAACTACAACAATGAACAGTGCTCACTCTTTGGCTGGACTTCTGCTCCTCATCCTCATCCAAAGCAGCTGGCAGGTGCCTGATCAGAAAACAAACGGCAACTCCATGTAAGACGTTTCACTTTCTGAGGACCACGCAGGTCTTTTTTCAAATGCATTCTGACGGTGCACGCCGAATCTATAGGGGTTAGATCAAAACCACTTCAACCCTTTACGATTTAAACTCTACGTGTTCCATACACACCAAGGAAAGTGTGTCGGGCCTACAGAGAAGATACAGTATATTTGTGACGTTTTGTACCAGTTTTTATTCATGTTGTCACTGTAAGGTCCTGTAAGAAAAGTACATTTTAATGTGATTTAGGAGATATGAGAGAGGGTTAAGGTCAGTGCGACGCGTACAACTTGGGACTTTATCTACAATTTGGAGACGGAAACCTGAAACAGCATCGTGCTTTAATGATATATGGAAGAATGGATGAATTCAGTCATTATCACAAACACAAAGAGGAGAATCTACATATACAACACACAGTCAAGGCACATTTCTGTGTGTTTTATCTCTGCACAGGAACATCGTTTGATGTATTTCTCCTTTTTGAAACGTGATGATTTTGATTTGATTTCATTTGTTTTCTCAGCCTATTTAGTGAAAACTCCATGTTAAGCGAACCCAGTGAGCTCCAAAACATGAAGAGACATTCAGAAGGAACCTTTTCCAGCGACTACAGTAAATACCTGGAGACACGGAGAGCACAAGACTTCGTCCAGTGGCTAAAAAACTCCAAAAGAAATGGGTGAGCATGTCTGAATGCAGATAACCGGTCCTATGACGAGAGACACGAGTGAATGAGTCGTTGAACTATTTTATTCATGAATATATTCACAGTTTACACCGTAGCAGAATAGATTTGTGCGTCGGACTGACAGTGATGACCCGTCGTTGTGGTGTCTGTATCATCTAAACGTGTGTGCTTTCACTTGGAGTCCATTCAGACGCCATGCGGACGGGACCTACACCAGTGACGTGAGCTCCTACCTGGAGGACCAGGCGGCCAAAGACTTTGTGTTCTGGCTGAAGACCGGCCGAGGCAGAAGAGAGTAGATCC
>OMNV01002154.1:18712-33712 GCA_900303265.1 Brotula barbata
AATAAAGCAACAAGTCATAAGATTTCACTCTGACTCTGTGCCATTGTATGTTTCTCAGTCTTTATCCTCGCTCATCGTCTTAAAGCTCCCTCGTGTGATTTGTGCTCTTTGTGGGCCTTCGTTGGTTTGAAGTGTGTGTCACTCATAGATGCTGCGTGAACTCTGACCTAGCACTCGGCGTGGTGTCACGGCTCCTTTTGTTCCCCTCTCGCAATCCGGCGTCGTTGTCTCCTCGCTCACGTTAATTGTGTAACAGTGGCCATCTTGATCTGTTTGTAAGTCGATGAACACACGCGTATAGTCTCCGTATCTTTGTTATCATTCATATGATGTCAGATTTAGTTTTCAATAAAGAAATGTGTACAATCAATGAGTTCACTGTCTAAAAAAAACCTAAAACGTCTGGGACAAACACTTAAGAATATACAAGAATCCATAAAAATATACTATAAAATACTGAGCCTAAAGTTATTTTGAATATAAGTTATTTAAAAAAGCAAGAGCGGCCTTGACAATAGTATTTTATTCTAATAACAGGAATATTGTAAATAGACTTAATTGCTTTATTTGCCCTCAGACAAACTGGACTAAAGCCTATCATGGGATGAATATGCATCTATTCCATGTTATGAAATTTGTGATTCAAATGGATTTAAATTCTTTTGCACCTCCCGTCACGTATGTTCCATCTTTTTTTCAGTGACATACATTTGAACAAATCTGACATTAACTCGATTTTTTTTCCCTTTTACTTTCTCACAATAATTCCAAAATGTATGGCGTTTATCTTGGAGCTGTCATCCATTATGCTGTGGGAATCCTTGTGTTCACGGAGGCAGAACACAAATCACTAAACATGTCACTCTGCATGGAGGACGAAGCTATGGGATTTCTATCAGGTACTGTAAGTGGATGATGTGTCTCACCTGTCAGCTGTACACAGGGGAGTGATTTCCCAGTGATGCTTTGACAGGAAGGCAAAGAGAGTTACTCCAAATAAAAAAGGAAATCATGTCAATCAACGCAGATTGATTGTGAGCGGTGTCTGGGTCGACACTGATGAGTTGCTCCTGGCGTGCGGACAAAACAATAATTCACATGAGCCGGCTACTTGACACGCTTTGGGATGTGCTTTCTCTCTAAGCTGTCATCCGCGGTGCATCAAACCATCTGTTGATTACAAAAAAGCTCTGCCCACTCAAATCTCTGAGGGTCACATGTTGGCCATCTATTCTTAAATGTCTGTTAATGGATATTAAATCCATCACGCCGCCATCATCCAGATTATTCAGGGATGGGTTTGTTATTACCTGTGGATACTTACAGTATCTATTCATGGAAGAAAGAGTCTGAAAAGGACACCGCATCAGATCAACTACCTACAAATCTACACAAAATTAGTCTTGTTCTAATAATAAACTGGTTTAAAGGGACAGAAACAACGATACTTATCCATCTATATAATAGAGTCTGCCTGATCCAGATCCCTGTACAATCATATATTTCTGGGTGAGTATCTGGATCCAGCAGACTTTCCTATTGAAATTGATGAATTATTTTCAAATAAATTAACCAATGAATGGAAAATCACTCACAAAGTTAAGAAATTAGGTATAAGGAAAATCTTGGATGGACCCCTTGATCTGGATTTGCACCAAAATTGAACAAACCCATGAGTCACCCTCCAACCAAATTTCATCAAAATCTATTCAGAACTTTGTTAACTAACAAACAAATCAACAAAACATCAAAGAAATGACCTTCTTGGTGAGCTCATAGAAATTTATTACGCTAATTTCACATTGACAAGTTAGATACAAACAAACTAAAATTGTACAACAGCCGTATTGTTCAAATGACATTTTGAAACCCAATAATAGCCCATTGACATCCAAAATACAGCATATTTCTGTATTTGTTTAAACAGTTTTACGTTGTAGCTTTAGAATTCGAATAAAGAAACGTATGAAAATGTGTTTAATGTGTCTTTGCCCTCAAACACTGTATTCATAGTTCTCTGTAACTTCTCAAACACAAATATTACTAATATGATATCTCAAACACAAAGAATTCCTTTTTTTGTGGTTTCATTCTTTTTGGTAGAGTGTAATAATATAACGTGAATATTGCTGCTGGACATATTAGACGATCACAAACAAAAGGGACGCAAACAATGTCAAGTCAAGACAAGTACAAACATAAAGTGAATTGAAAGCAGTCTGAGGAGGGCACTGGTAAAATTTCTTCTAAATTACTTTGTTGCTGTGCATGCTGGAAGCTGCCTGTAGGCATAGGAAGAATTCCTGAATCATGAGCAGATTTGAGTTGTTTTTTCTGTGCTGTATATTTCCAGTTTCCAAGGCTGCTTTGACAGTCGTCCATTGTTATTGCTACACTCTGTGTGAAAATACTCCTCGATATTTTCTCATTACATCGGCCTTTTCCATTGCTTTTAAACATCAAATTTCTTTGGGAAATCACTCGCAATTTTTAAACTCACATCAACAAAAACATTTTTTATGTACAGAATGAGAAACGTAATAATAATAATAATAATTCTCAAAGATAGGATCGGTTCATACGGAGGCAGAATACCTCTAATAAATCAATTAAATATGGCAACTATGGTAATCTACTAACGCCTATAGATTTACAACGATGAACTACAGGGTTGACAAAGAGCAGAACACGGGATGGATATATTTACGAACAACAACGACCAAAAACACACTCCCTGGACTGCACTCTTCTCAGTCTTATCCTCTGTGTTTCTCTTAACTAAACTACATTGCTCTGTGGAAATTCAGCACATTTCTATTGCACAAAGTCTTTTATTGCACACGTGGTTCTCCTCTTCCATTCATGCGTACCCGTGATCGCTGCCTCTGCCTTCCTGCAAACATGAAACAAGATAATTTCAATCTGTGGCAATTCTGTCATTGTGCCAAATCATTCACAAGTTAAATCCTCCACAATAAGAAATGGAAAATGATGGCAAGCATGCAAAACTTTTCATCATTTGCTATAATTTAGAAATACATTTTAGCGTATATGTGTGCATCTCTATCATCAAGATGCCATCTTTGCTCAGCATCTGTATATGAAAGAGAATATATTTGACAAAACAGTACATCTTACCATAACTGTCTCTGCTCTCAGATATCAGCATTCCAGGTACTTCCAAATGAACCCTTTGACATTTCATCTGTGATGTTGATGATGGGGGGTGGACATCTGTGAGGAGAAAAGAAACGTAATGGAACGTTCCCTCTTCAAGTAACAAATACTATACATCTAAAATGGCCAGTACACTGTACACAAATGAACTTACTTGTACCCTTCTAGTGGTATTTGCTCTACCCTGTCATCTCCCTCCAGCATACTCTGCTCCTCCTCCTAAAAATGGAGTGATAAACACTTTAATTTATGGATGTGCATTCTAATGGCTGCAAGTATGAAACAGAAGAGAATTCACTTCTTCAACAGAATCCTCCAGTTTCTTCTTCTTGCTCTCTGGCATCAGGTCATCCAGCCAGCTCAGCTCTCTCTTGGTGAAGAAACAGTCCAGCAGCTTCCTAATAAACACCAGAGCCAACACCTGTGGAGACGATACACTGTGTTTACTACACCGTGCTGCACAACAACAGAAATACATGCAGCAATTATCAGCACTGCAGAAGTCAGGACTGTCTTATCAAGCATCAAAAATAGAGAGAGATGAGCAAAGTGTGCACCAACACACAAGTGTGACTTTACTCTCAGCCCACAATGCCCTCACATTTATACGGATTCATCCTGAACAGAAACACAGGATGATTTGGAACCTTCTGTAAAAAATTATCTGTGCAAGATGCTTGTTCCAAACAGTACCAAGATAGAAAAGGTTTCCATGATATGATCTCAGTGATGGTAATGGCACGATGCAGCTGTTTACAAACCATCATGGGAAAGACAATGGCAGCCCTGGAGGTCTTGATAACCCAGAGCAGGACTAAACAGCTGAGCTGGATGATGGTGAACAGGTGCACCTTCCTCAGGGGAACGTGTCGCAGGTAGATCAGGTCTGGCTGGTGCTTGGCTGGCATCGCAAACAGTGTCAGGCGGTCAAAGAACTGAGGCAGAAGGAGACAAACAGTCTGAAATCAGTCATTTTGTTTCTTTCTCCGAGCCAAGTGATTCATAGCACAAAGGTGACTGTAGATCAGTGGTTGACAGCTGTATCAGGCAGGATCTGACGTGAGCGTTTTTCACCGTAATGCAGTCTTTTCAAATTTTATTACCCTTTTCTACATCAACATGAGAAACTAATTACTGATGGATTCTGTTCCCTTTCTGACAATTATGATATTTTCTCTTACACACTGATATCAATAAAGCCTCACACAGAATGAAAAGACAGCAGGCCCCCAATCTGTTTGTAAAAGCTATTTGTAAAAAAAAATACGACAAGCAATGGGTCTCTAATTTACAGCACTCAACCTGAGATCAACCTTCATGTTGATGACGTCCTACTTTTGTCAAGAATTCCAGTCTCATTGTTAGAAGAATCAATCAAGCATATTTTGTCATCCAAAATCCAAAAAACTCTGCATGAAACACAGGGAAACAGAGTTATTTACCTGTATGCCTCGGAGGGAAGATGCTCCCATGTAGAGGAAGACACCGTACAACACAGGCATAGGAATGAACTACAAGGGGGGAAAAAAGACTTGATGGTGATCATTGTCTTTACGTCAAAACACTGGATTAGTCAAGCAGAAAGCATTCAGAAATGCAGTACAAACATTAGTAACATACAACCGGTCTTACATAATAATAATAAAATGATACAGAATTCATGTGTAGATCAAAATGAACAAATATCAAAGTGCCTGACCTTGAGTACAGATGTCATGAAGACGGAGCAGCCCATGAGAGTGAAGATCATGAAGCCGGTGAAGCGTTGCTCTCTGATACCGAGGAACCTGGGCTGTTCCCCAGGAGCGGAGCACTCGGACTCCAGCTTCAAACTGTTGACATGGGAGATTGAGAGAACGGTGGCCGCTACAAACCAGGGCAAACCCATCAAAGAGCACACACCAAGCATTAGCCCCACCATGAAGAGATCCAGATGGTACCCACAGCCTTTCTGAGGGGGGGAGATGGCAGCAGACAAAGTTGAATAATGTTGATACATGTACAAATACTGAGTGTAATTAAATGTTAAACTAAAATGCTGAGTTTGTGTCTCTGGGCACGCCTCCAAGACGCCATAACATCTACAGACACGCTCTAGATATGAAAAACAAACACCAAAGTGTCCTAGCCTGGGCCTGGTAAGTACCTTGAGTTTGTGTTCCTTCCTGTTGATGATGACGGCAGTGATCTGCTGGTCCATGAAAATGAGGATGGTACAAAGCAGAGCTGGGATGACTGTTATAATGGCAGTCCACCAGGGGTTGGGGCCCAAAGGGCTGATGAACCACCCACGATCATCTCTGGTTGGCTAATCAGAATTAGTTGAACAATGATGAATATATTATTTTTCAACATATTCATATCTGCAAATCTTGATAAACTGTTGCGGTCTCACTCACCTTAAACACATTGGGAACCTTTAGTTTTGGAGAGGGGATCCCTAATGCATAGTCGACCAAGACCATTGTCAGGATGGTGATGAAAACAGCAAAATCACTGATGATAGACCTCACCTGAGAGAGAGAAAGACTCTCTGAATTCCGTATGCTCAAATGATTCATTATCCAATGTAAGGACACAAAGGAAACTTAATTTACTCCACAATTCTCCCTCTTTTTAACACGCAGTACCTTCAATTGACCACTAGAGTGCAGCCCTGCAATGTGATGCAAAAATGAAGCCCAAATGTGAAGGGATGCAAGTTCATGGTAGTGGTGATGGTGATGATGCTGATGCACAATACCTTTGTAGGAAAGTAATTGCTGAACTTGAACTCCTTGAGGAAAGCAGACATGAAGACAGTGGCAAAGAAGAGAATAACACACCAGAAGAGAACATCAGGAATGTAGGGGCCGTGGGGGCCACAGGCACTGCCCACAAACTCTCCTCGCCTCTCACTACAGTCCTGGACCAACAGAGAGAGAAGCAAGAAAGTCAAACAGGATTGTACCAACTTCCACACCCCCACAGTGTTTCAGAAGATCCATATCAAAAAATAAAAGCCTACAAATTGTTATTTTATTTTAATTTGGTAGGAATAATCCAATGTAATCTCACACAAGCCTAATCTCCTTTGTTCAGGGCTCTCCATCTGCGAGAACATGCCACTTTGTGGGGCAAAAATCTTTCTGTGTAAGTAACTGCTTTGATTCAGGTCAATTCCATGATGGATGATGACGGATCCCCTTTGAAATCCAAGTATATGGTACCTTGACCTCCAGTGCCTCCCAGTAGATCTCAGTGACTGTGATGTTGTTGATCTCCCAGTACCTCAGGGTTGCATTGGTGGGGTCAGAAGGCTCAACACACGAACATCTGTGGAAACACATGAACATCTGGGCAGCTAGATAATCCCCCGTCTTTTTTTAGATCCTGTATTATAAGTACTAATTAATGCATATTAGAGAGCGAGTAAGAGCAAGTATGCACATACGTACGAGTACAGGGTGAGTTTTTCCAGGTTGTTGTTCCTGTTAAAGGGGTAGTGCTCTCCGAGGTGGATAAGTTTCTCCAGGGCCTCATAGATGAAGATGATGCAGATAAGCGAGGCAAATGCTTCCTCTGTAAAACGTGTGATGTAACACACGAGGGAACTGGCATCTGTGGCCACGAGCACAATACAAAGGAGGGCCGTCCACAGCCCGATACAGGCCCTCAGTGACAGATAGGACAAACCGTACTCCCTATACGGAGACAGGAAGGAAAAGGACTAATCTGCTTTATGGCCACATTAAAAAGTCACATCATAGATTGATTGTTTTCCTTTTGTAATGCGCAGCCTGGTTTTTACCCGTATAAACAAAACATCAAACGTCTGCTGGAAGGCAGATGTGGGAGTGATGGTATTAGATAATGTAATCACAAAATTATAAGCGCTAGAGATGGAAAGTACTGTATATGTAGCCCTCCACACACACACACACACAAACCACAACTACTCAGAATAAATGTAATTCAATACCACAGCACCAACAACTACGGCATGAGTACTCATCTCTATTACAAGGTTGAACAGAAGGTTGCTCATACCTCCACCAATGCCAAAGAGGCCTGAACAGATGTGTTGGAATATA
This sequence comes from Brotula barbata, assembly GCA_900303265.1. NCBI lineage: Eukaryota > Metazoa > Chordata > Actinopteri > Ophidiiformes > Ophidiidae > Brotula > Brotula barbata. The sequence continues at coordinate 25,963 of OMNV01002154.1, forward strand.
TTGAGAACAACAAAACAAGTAAAATGGCCACCATAATATTCTGGATCCATCCCTGTGGAGCAGATACTTCTGATGCTGCATGCTACCAATTCAGCATCAGAGTCAGCTTGCTTCATGCTTTTGTACTATGTGGTACTGTATAGCTATCCCTATAAGAGCATGTGTTTCATCTCACCAGATCCAGATCCTTACCCTGATCTGGACCAAATTACATCCTTTCCTTGTCTGAGCCTGATGTATTACTTGAAAGTAAAATTTTTAAACCTCCTTGCTGGAGGAGTGTAATGAAAAGACAACCTACTTGCAGAACTTAAACAATATCTTTTCAAACACGAGCACCGGCCCCGTGCTGCCCAGGATGGTCAGGGGCTGCCCAGCAAACAAGGAGTAGGCTATTCCTGTCATGGAGGCTCCAAACAGTGATTCAATGGCACTCTAGAGGACAGGAAAGAAACAGAGATGACAGATCAAAAAAAAATATACTGCAACACTAAACTGGGTTACAGAGAGTTTGGTCACAGCACTGTGGAAAAGACCGGCGTCTTACTATGCGTCCTTCTGTGGCCTCGCCCAGCAGTCCTCCAAAGGTGATGACAGGGGACATACAGGCACAGTACAGGAACAGAAAAGAAGCCACACACTGCAAACTTATTGCATCAGTATAGTCAGACAGGTAGTGAGGCACCTTTCGCTTGATGTCCAGAATGAGACCGCCAAACAACCTGGGCACATAAAATTTGAAGTTTATCATTCAGGACAAAAAACAGTAAGAAATTTTATTTTTAATAACATTTCATTTCTTCTTTTCCCCTCAGTGGTAACTTTGTGATATTTAATTTTTGAATATGACTGTGATATTCATGTAAAGTTCTAGTTGCAAACAGAGACCTTGCGGCAGTATGTTGCTATGGAAACCACTTATAAGCAGAACTACTACTGAGGGTGCCACAGACCAACTTTAACCAGACATTTACACCATCAATTTACCCTACAGGAAAAAATTACTCCCGAATACATTCAAAAATAAAGTAGGTGTAAATCTGCATTTATTTGGGCTGCAATCTTTGTTCCCTGCAGTAAGTTTTTCACAGATCTAAACGTTCCTCCTCTTTCTGACTCTCCCACCTTCCAGTGTGCTGCAGTTCTGGACCCCCGTGACCACCAAGCTCCTCCTCCTCTCCACTATCTGCTACGCCGTTAGCTAACCTGTTATTCTTCTTCCTCTTCTCCTGTTCACATGAAAACAAATCACATGCACGTTAGAAATGGAATAAGATTTCAGATTTAAAATCAACTTTCCACTAACCTGAGAAGGAACGTTTTTTGGTGGTTCGATCCGTATGGATGGGTCCCACTCCCCTGGAGGCAGGACTGTAACCTGATCGAGGAACTCATCAATCCCGGCAATTAGATCATTCCTGTCTTTAGCTTTATAAGCAACATCATGGAACACCTGGGGGGTAGAAAAATGCCGTCTGCTACACCAATCAATGCAATCCTGCCTCAAATCTTGAATTATTGTCTGTAATAAAACCTAAAAAAAAATCTATTTCAATCAGAGAATGTAACTTGACTCACACCAAGACAAAAACACACACAAAAAAACAACAAAACAGACATCAAGATAGAAAATGAAGCATTTATATTTGTAATAAAATAATAATAGACTGGCCTATCTGTTTTCCATACAAAAATCTTTATAAATATATATAAGTTTCACATAAGTTCCACATAAGTTAAATTTCAGACATTCTGAGACATCTGTGTTGTGACACATCCCTGTAAACCACCAACCAGTCAGCGTTTCTTTCATAAAAATCTGTTTGGGTTGCCTAATCACCAACGGCTTTGCACCAAAAGTTTTGAGTTATGTTCCATGATGAGAACTGTTTCATCACTTAAGCAATTTCATAAGATCTGTTCAGCTGTAAATTTATGCAAAGCGCCATGACTCAGTCAACAGTAGGGAGTCTGAAAACGCCAGCTGAGTGAGAGTCAAATCAATACAGCTTCTTCTTGAGTCAATAAACATACCTCATCGGTCATGAGCGTAGCCATGGACCTGCCAATCTCATGATACTGAGGCCCTCTTCCCAAGGGCCCTAAGAGGATAAACAGGAACCTAAAGGCAAAAATAAACAAAGAAATGTATTAATTGTCAGATAAAGCGCAAATTAGGCATCAGAGGAGATGAAGTGTGTGCATTTTGTTGATTTAAAGTGCTGAAACCTGGTGGCGATGGGGACTTCAGCCAGCCCAGAGAGCAGGACCGCTGGTGAAAGGCGAACAAACGCCACCACTGGTTTATTTAGAAACTCCAGCTCTCCCACTAACACATTACAGGCTTCTGATCCGGTCGGGATCTTCTTCATGAAATGGAGGTCTATCTAAAAGAGAAGAGTAAGAGCGGCTTAAATGTCCTTTTCTGCTGGCTTATGGTCTAAGCAGCTTTGACTGAGAGGAAGCAATAGAAAACAAAAACACATCATCCATGTTGACTTCTATAAATAAGCAATTTTTACTTACAGTGACATCTAATAAAGGGGTTTGCTTGCATTCGAGGTTTAACTTTAGCCTAATAATGCAATTATCCACTATGTTAGAATACATAAAACTAAGTTAAAGATTGAAACATTACACCAGATTTTCTCTTTTATTATTATTATCTTTTACAATATTCAGTGTGACCTCTTAACACATACGGTGAAAGCTGACAAGACGAGACGCTGATCCTCTTACAGCGTAATCTGCATTCCACTGTTCACTCCAATACCAATGCATTAACCAGCAATTTTCAAACAGCGCTGATTTCTCCGTGTTAATTATGTACAGTTGACCAGTGTTGCCTAGAGTGTTGTTTATTCATATGGCTGTTCCCAACTATCTTTGATGAGTCATGATTGGCATAAACTATAGCAGGCAGCAGCCACTGCCACTATTATTTCTTGCATTTACTACATTTCACGCTGTCTGTGTTGTGTCCGTAACATGTCTTCGGTAAAACATGTAACCTCAGCCCAACATTCAACAAGTCACCATGTACCATGTTTATAATACCTTGGAGAAGTCCACCGCACTGTTCTCTCTACTGATATCCATCTTTGAGTCTGGACACCCAAGGTGAGATTGGGAGGACATCAGTTGACCTGGATAATCCAGAAACATTGGATAATTTGGTAACTCCTGCAAAACGTTGATGAGAAGCAGATCTGACTGTTGACTTGTTAACTGTGAGAATGACTGAGTATATAAAGCCAGAGGGAGAAACCAAATGTGTGAGGACAAATAATGGAGGACGTTTGTTTTTGTGGATTGAGCTTGTCCACCCAGATTTCCATCAGTGTTGTTGTCTGGCGTGAACATGATTATTAGACCCAGGCTGTCTGACAGGTCGGGCCTCATTTCTGTATTCATTAAGCGAAAGGGTCAAAAATTATCGCTAATTATAGCATTCAATTTGTTCACAAATATGAGCTGGGGCTCATCATTGATTGCTGCTTTGAATACAAATTCAAGTCAAATTAAGACGCATGACCTGCTGCAGAAATTTGTACATTAAAAAATGATAACTTGATTAGTGGCAGGATTGAATCAGTCATGAAGAGGGGACGATAGAAGCTGAACTCATGCACCTTATTCTCACTTTGTGAACCCTTTAGCGTTGTGCTGTGTAAATTCAGCTTGTTGGGTTTCCTCACCATTCTTGTCCAAGTGGAGTTCAGATGTCCGGCGGCCCAGGTCAGCGAATGAGCGGACGATGGGTAGCCGGTTAGCCAACTTCTTCTGGTTCTGATGATGGTGCTGCTTCAGAAGTGTCTCACGCACCTTCTGTCTGATCTCATCCCCCAGTGGTGAATATAACTCCTGGTGGTCCAGGACCATGTCTAAGTAAGACACAGATGAGCTGTTTGCAGGCCTTTATTCAAACCTCAAAACAACACACTCAAATTCCAGCATTTCTGTGAATATATTCACCAACTTTGAGTTTTCCCTTTTATATTACTTTCAATAATTTCTGCTGAAATATGTCTGAATTCTGCTTTAAATTTTCAGCCTCGTCACCAGTGACCTGCCTCTCACTTTGAGAACCATTGCATTAACCACACGCAAAGGTGAGATATGTTCCCAAGAGGACAAAACCAACCTGTTCATAAAATCTAAAATTTGGCAGTGCTAATCTACTAATTTTACAAGACAATTTACTTAGTCACCAACATAATCTTCCGCAAGATTTCACTCCATACCACCCTGTGTCTTTGCGGTAGTTACCCGCGATCTCTTCCAGCGTACTGGCCCTCATGTCTAACAGCACGGTGCCATTAATGATGCAGTGACGCAGCTCAAACAAGCTGTGTAGAGACAGGGTGGCCACGTACGGTTTACTCCATCGCTCCCCTCCATCCTCAACATCCTCCTCAAACTTCAGCCACCTGCAACACAAGTTAGAGCCGCAGACAGGTATGGTATAATAAAGACACTATTTCATGCTGTGGACTTAAATTTAATTACATTGTTCTCTTCTCCCTCCCATTTATTTTTTTTGTCCTTTGTCAAGGTATCACTGTGGCTGTATAGTTATTTTAAACATCAACAATCTCTGACAAAGGAAGTAACAAACGGATAACAATTCTATGTAGCAATTACAAAAATGACATCTCTTAATGTAATTGTAATGCTAATGTGCAGCTATGTTTCTCATCAGTTTAAGTGAAATCCCCAGCATGATGACAGCTTTCAGTAATGTATGTGTGGAGTCACGTGACAGCCGTCAGTACCGGGCACTTTCCCTCCATTCTGAATCATCTCCATCCCTCTGACAGATCTCATCCAGCTCTGTGAAAAGGTCGTGAGGAAGATGCTCCTCGTCGTCATCTTCGGCCCCCAGCAGGAACTGCACTCTCTGGGACGGAGTATCTAAGGAAACACGAGGTTGAGAGAGAATAAATCTCACTGGGTGTCTTCTGTTAGTAAAGAAAGGCTTCACTCTGATTAACCTTGACGAAGTACCATAAACAGGAGACTCTATGCCCTCCACCAAGGTGGGGGTCGGCTCCCTGTTCCTCCTCTTGTGTTTGTGTCCACGGTGATGGTGCCTGCGTTGACTGCGGTGCCTGGTGCTGCCTAGGGGGACGTGGACCCCAATATAGAGGGTCCTGTGGCCTGATGACACACCGCAGAGAGGAAGAGCAGGATCAGATGCAACATGGAGTGTGTGTATGTGTGTGTGCGTGTGTTCTTCTCTGTACTGAAATGTTGAAAATTCTGACCATCAGCCACCAGTGTCTCAGCATACAGCCATTTTCCATTTGTCTGGTAATCTGCTACTTGTAATCCTGTTTATTTGTTACCTCCCTGCACAAGGAGACTTCGTGGCAAACATGTTGATTTTATAGGTTCCACATTTAACCGACAAATGTTGGTTTAAGAAGCTTATGTTGCTCTTCTATGGCGGCGTTTTTCAAAGTAACCCTCGGCTACAGGCTTGCACTGAAACTCCTGGGAGTGAAGGATTATCTATTGTGGCTGTGGGATTGGTTGTGAGTGTTTGTGTTTGCGCATCAGGACATTGAGCCACATGGTGCTGCAGCTTAGATAGCAATTGGACACAGATGTGTCTAATTGTTAGATCTGCAGCTGATGAATCTATCAGACAGGAATCTATTTAGGTTTTTGTCACAAAGACAGCAAGGTTTATGTTCCTTTATATGCAGAGAAGATGCTCAACACCGATATGTGTTTCAGGGGTTGTGCAACATGTCTCAGGACAACCAGTGCACTTTCTGTTCCTTTCCAGTCAAAGTGAATTTAAAGTATCTGAACAGGTACCTTCAAGCTCTTCCTGCTCCAAATTACTTTTCTGCTGGAAGCGTGTCCCTCCGGTGTCGACCAAGGCCTCATTGTCCTTCTGTTGAAACACAAACAGATATGACCTCTCACATAAAAACATACACAACCACACACACAGTGAAATCACAGTAAAACATAAAACAATCAGGAGGCGATATGAATAACAAACAGCATATTTTTTTGCAATGCACTTAGATGGGTTGAGACAGGTTGTGACAGATTTTTTTACGGTTGAATGGCCCCTGACAGTTGTGGAATTTCCGAATGTGCACATAAACCATCTGAATAGTGCAGTTTCCATGGAAACTCATTAAAAGTCTTGACTGGAAGAATAATTATCACTGGATCATCCATTCTCCATACAGTGACCTTGTGCAGAATATTTCTCAAAGTGGACACAAAAAATCACCTCCATAGATTGAACTCCAGGTCAACTATCATTTAATATGCTTTCAATGTTATCCTTTTTTTTTTTTTTTTTTTTTTTACTGTTTATGGTTATCAGCTGTCTTTACTTTCTGATGACAGCAGGCTTGCTCATTATCCTATAACACCAGTCTACTTGGAATTCATCCAAATTACAGGATCTTTGTTGTCTATATATGGTTCCACACCATATGTGTATGTAGAGATGGAAATGACACAAAGCAAGCATCCTCAGCACCACAGAGGACATCAACTGATATTGATTGAAACGTGTTAAAGGAGCATTTCATAGATTTCAAACAGATTGTCCAGTTCTAGCGTCAGGACAGCTACCACCAACAATTCTCATTTCTGACAGGTAAAATGTAAGATATTAAGCAGTAAAGGTGAGGATTGCCATAGCTTGAGATTACTCATGAGAGCGCAAGGATGTGTTAGATGAGAACCAGGCGACTGAGTCAATCATCATCCTCTGGTGTGAATGTCGGCCTGCTTATGTAATAGCCAGAAAAGACGATGAGGAGGAGGAGGGTGATGAGGAGAATACAGATTCCAAGAACTCGCTGCTCTTTCCCTCAGTGTTTATAAATGAACAAATACTGCCAGCATAAATCCGTTTTTACATCCTTTCTATTAACCCCAACAACCCGTGTTGTGGTTGGCGATTTTGTAGTTTTCAACAACACTCCATAGATACCTGCAAACGTGATGGCCAACACAGTATCACAACTCAGCAGGAACATCACAACAAAATTATTTACACGTTTTAATAGAAGACCACGCCCACATTGAGTGAACTGATGTGCTAATGAGGGCAGCATGAAGCACCAACGTTCCTCACAGATGGCAGGTTGAGGTGAGGTATCTGACCACTAGTGTACGTACTCATGATACCTTATTGCACCTGTAAAGTAAATATGTCTGGCACCTAACTGAGAAAAGGAAGAAAGTGCCAACATCTGCTTTTGTATGTGTTACTCTAAAATAGTTTAATCAGGGATTATCTGCTTATCAGGGCAAGGTGTAAAAGCTCCGGGCGGCTTCAGTTTAACAACAAAAAGAAGAAACAAGATTTTAGGTGATAATTTTAAAGAAGAAATTAGAAGATGTGGTGAGACAACATTTGTTTTTTGTATTGATCCCACGCTTCCCTGATGAAATCCATCCGCTGCATCTGACCTGAGGCCAGCACGACGCTCCAATCCAAGATCACCCTGCTGCCAGGGAAAATACATTACTAAAATGTATTTTCGTAATTTTCGTATTTTCGTTATTTGTCATTGAAAAAACCTATATACGTAACCAAATCCAGGATAAAATGCACAAATCAATATCATAGGAGAAATAAGATTGGTATATCTGTCCTGGATTTCAGGGCCGTGTCTCCCCTTTCCACTATGTTATTGATTTAAATTCATAATCTACACAGTTGAGACATATCGTCCTTGGTTTTGGTAGTGGAAAATATATGCAACTG
>OMNV01002154.1:36212-37440 GCA_900303265.1 Brotula barbata
AGCAGGAGCAGAGCCTTCCACTGAACTGAAAAATTGGTTTTGATACCAACAAAAATGTATTCTATCTGCCCCCAACAAACACACGCACACACACACAGACACTTGCTGCATTTTATACAAACCATAATCTTTTCCACAATTTAATTCAATGATGTGACATAGGATAACCTTTGTGAATTTATGATATTAACAGGGCATCTGTCACTCTGTCAGTCTGGGTTTGTATCATATTCAAATGTTAAGCACAAAGTACTGTATTAACCCCTTAAAAAACAAATATATACATTCATACACTGCAATCCAAATCTCTATTTTTCCCTGTTCAATGATCTATTTACAATGCAATATAATTAAAATATTGCCTCTTTGTATAATGCTGCTACACACCATATGTGCATTTACAACTTGTGTGCAATTATCCATAAATATCCTGATATCTCCATATGTCTGTATAAGTGAAAGGTGTACATGTTGCATATCAGCCATGTGTTTATTTTAACTCGTATTTTTATATATTTTTTTACATATTTTTATTTTATATTTTGTCTATATTTTATTATACCTGTACCACTTCAGCAGTTTATCTTATCTTATCTTATCTTATCCTTTCTTATCTTATCATTTGTCCACTTTAAGGCAAACACTTCCAGGTTATTTTAAATGACTTTTGCTCAATTTAATGTGACTTTTCACCTTAGCAACAATCAAAAAATGTGACTTTACTGTATAGAAAAGGCTATAAAAACCTCAAGAGTCAGTGACCTGACAGCCAATAAAGAAGCTTAAATAAAAAGCACATATGTTGAAGGGTGACATCCTGTCATTTAGTTCAGATGATTAAGTGATAATAAGACATAAAGAGCAGGAAATGTGCCCGATGATCTGAAGAAAAGATATTATCACCATTTCAGCACACGGCGAACACGTTTATCTCCGTTCAAGCAACACAGTCCGCGTGGAATAATCTGCTTTAATGAAATAATAGAGCCGTTTACCGTGGGCAGCAGCGGCGCCACCTGAACTCTCTGCTCCATCCCGTCCATGGTCCTCTGCCACGGGAACGCCAAAGCCTCCGTACGCGTGTGTGTGCGTGTGTGTGTGTGTGTGTGTGTGTAATCCGCAGAGTGTGAGCGAACATGCACAGCGGTCACATCATATTTATGTAGAGCACTCGGTGCGGGGTTATTAGCGCCACTCAGATGATAAAAGTAACGTGCGCGCTCCTGCC
>OMNV01002155.1:6071-25464 GCA_900303265.1 Brotula barbata
CCCAGAATAAAAATCTCCACCTGTTGAGGTCCTCTATCCTCCTCCTCCTCCGTCAAAGCCTCTGAGGCTCACAATAAAAGGATCAGATGATTGCATAACGTGGACATAAAGAGGAAGAAAGACAGGACTTGTGGATGCTGTGCCGCTTTTCTTTGGTGGAGCAGCTCGCGAGTTTCTGAATATAACAGCTCTTGTTTTCATCCATTCATTATTCACCCATTAGAGACATCCTGTTGGGACGTGCGTGATCCAGATCATCCCTTAGGAACGGCAGGGGATTTTGTGCTTTGCCATTAACGGTGGCTTTCATTTTTAACTTTTCATTTTCTTGACCGGTCTGTCAAGCTAAAAGTGTCCTATAGCCACGATGTAAGATGGCAAACATGTCTTTTTGTACATTCATGTTTTATTTTACATTTAAGCTGCTGCCAAGAAAAATCATACACTCTCCCAGCCCACCATAAATAAGCTTTTAAGGGCCATCTTTTTCGTGAAGTAATCCCATCTAAGGGTTTGCTTGCCCACAGACCTCCCTGTGGTAATTTCTAGGATGTGGCTTTTTTCAAGATCATACAAGTCTTTCCTCTCTCATATCTCCGTGCATAGATTCAGCTCATATACACACACAAACCACAGAACACATCATGGGCAGCAGTGATGAAGCCAACCACTGTACAGACAGTTGTTGGTGTAGGCAGGAGGCAGCGAGTGTTGGTATTGTCGAAGCATGGGTCCCAGGTTATTAGAACTGACACATAACCGCTGGGCTAAACCTTCATCCTTCATGGGCCAACAACACATTGAGCAGAAGTTACTGGGGCGTGTTGTGCTACAGAGATGATTCTGGTCCGTCTCTCCTCTCAGCCCAGGTTTAAATCTGATTCCCAGCCCCCCAAACATCTCATATGCCAGCTGCCTCTTCCTCAACCGTCCAGCTGTCTGATTAGACTTCATGTGGCTGGTGTTAATAGCTCATCCCAATAAGTGTGTCTGAGATATCTGAAAATCAAGGGAAGCCTGTTATCACCGTGTTGTGTGTGGACAACATTATCACTGAACTACTGTACTATTTAACAGCCTGGATCATTTGTGAAGACGAAGATTCATTCCCCTCAAGTTATTTGGCTAATAGTTACATCCCAGCACTCACGGATGCAGGATCAGTTTGAATTAATCGGTTGAAAGAAACAGGGTCCAATTAAAGCAGCTCCAACTTTTAGGAAGGAAAATACACAAACTAATACATAAATAAATAAATTACGAGGAAGAGAAAATGATTACACAAGGCCTCTGACAAAAAAATGATGTGGGCAATTTTTGTATCCATGGTAACCGAGTTTTCACAGTGTCACTACTTTTGTTATGACAGAGGAGCAACCCAGTTTACATAGGTATGCGCTTAGCTGTCGCTGTTCTGCATACATGAGTCTCCCATTCATAAACAACTGGCAACGCTGCTCGCTTCGCCAGCCAGGCTGACGTAGACCAACCCCACTGAGAACCCCCCACCCAAAACACAGACCTGCTGTCGCCAGCTCAGTATTGATACAACTGATGGAAAATTTTATAAGCACACAAACACACAAAGCTGAGAGAAATCCAAAAAAAATCTAGTCCAAAATATGACTGTGACTGAGAACTTTGCTGAAAATCTTTTTTTGTAAAGGAAAAAAGAAGGTTTCTATGACAACCAGATCCAATGGCTTGCTATGGGTTTTTTTTATTCTTCTTGTCAAATTGTTTTTTGTTTTTTTTGGTTGTTTTTTTTATCTCAGTGTTTGAGATTATAGTATCTCTATTTTATGCATTTTCACGTTAAGTCAATTTATCAATCCACAGTCTAAAAAAACAGGAGCCACCTAGCATATGGTTAACAGGTATCTGGATAGGGAAACACGATGAGAACCCATTAAAATCAAATGTAGCTATATAAGATGGTTGGTAAATTGAGGAGATAAATCAAGGAACACTGCCTTATGACTGATGAATGCATGGTGATCCGAGTGTAGGGGAAAGCCTACATGTTGTGACGTTGATGCAATGATCTCAAACCTTTGTTCCGCCTCAGCCTAAGGCATTACCATAGAAAAGGTATGAGATTGTAGCTGCAGCACATGGCTTTATATAGACTCAGGAAATGAATCACTCAGTCAATAAACGGCAACAAAATAAACTGAAAGAATTTCAAGGTTCTCTTTCTGGAAGAGCACAGTGTGATAGCTGGCATTTACGGAGTTATAGATATTCTCTCTCTTGTCTTTTTATTTTCACCCTCTCTCTCTGTCTCTTTTTTCGCCCACAGTGAGTGGGTGACCTGGAATGAGCTCTCCTACAGACAACAGTGCTTCCAACAGCCAGAGAGGGGCAGTATGTAGTTCTACAGACTGGGCTGATTCCCAAGAGCCTGCTTTAGTAATATTATTACCTCACTTAAATATAGGCTTATTTTGAAAAACCCCAAAATTGCACGAGTATTTCCTGCCACGGTACTGATCAAACAGAAAGTTCACGTGTGCCAGAGTCAGATCAATTACTTGAGAGTGATGCACTGCTGTGTCTTTTATAGCTGGCCACATCAGAAATTATACTCAGTTGGAAAAGGTCAGTCAATAATTAAATAATTAAGTGCAAATGAGGATTTAGAATGTTTTGACCCTTCGAGGATGTAGTCATGCAAATCCTATAATTTCCCCGACAAAAACATTTTATCAATAAACGGTGACAATGTCTAAATCTATTGAATAAGCAGCTGATGTAACGTGCACAAATTGTCAGTTTTAGCAACTATGAAGAGTTCGAATTTTGTTGTCAGAATAAAGTCATCAGTTCATGTTGAATAAATTAAATTTAGGACTAAGTGACAATATTTTTATTGAAGTCACCCTTTCATATGTATTCAATTTCCATGCAAAATGTTCAGACGTATACAAAAGGTCAGATTAGCATATTTATGTTAAGTTAGAAACAGAGAGAAAAGGGCTCTCCTGAGAATTGATTGCGGTCTTGTTTATGCTCTAGGACTCCTCTGAAGGTTTCAATGAAACCTTAATTATAATCGTTGCATCCACACATGCACATAGAGGTATTTTTTGTATGATTATCTTTTTAAGTAGAATTTATACCCTCCACCCTGGGGATCTGCTTACATTCAACTCAGATCCAGTTCATTGTTTCTAGAGACATTAAAATGACAACCAGTCTGCCACAAGGCAAGATTTTTACTCACACCAAATCATCAAACCCTTCCATCCCCATTCCACACACACACACACTGATGCAAAAACACATACACATGCATACATACATATAGTATATTCTGGGTTCCGTGTTCTTCCCAGAACCCCCTATTTCACAAGCATTGCACACATACAGAGAGGTGACATACACTGGATGACATATGATGTCATCCAGTTGACCTGGAAAAGTACAAATTTGGCCTGTTTTGTTTAATTTGTACTTTAAGTACAAGGGCACTATCTGTTTGACAATGCCGCAGGAAGTCTCTTTTGGGGCATCACAGCATTAGATTCCTGGTGCACTCAAATTGTACCTAAGGGCAACAGGAGTTGGTGGAACAGAACATTTGAATGTTTAATGCAGTAGACAAATCCTGCTAACTGGCTCGGTCAACACAAGAGTTTAAAGCAACTCATCTTTTAGATGTAACTTTTTATGGCCTTTCATTCACAGGGTTGCCAGAGGGTGCATTAAATATGTTACTGGAAATGAAAATCTGACTGCGAGACTGAAGCCTGATTCACTCTCATATTAACTGAAGCCTCTTTATATACACAATAGACAGATTGACCTCTAAACAGAAGTTTTAAATTCATAAAGGATTGTCAAGGCCTATTACAGGTTCAGGATTGAGCACTGCAGTAGGAGGTGTGCCGGTGAGGCTGTGTGCCTATTACGCACATACAGGAGTGGCAAAAGTGAGATACTGAAAAGCACTGAGAACGGAAACGTGCCAATATTTATTGATGTCATATATGCTTTTCTAATGATGTACAGTATATAAACAATTCAAACAATGGATTTATTACCGGTCCACCAACTTGAGAAGGTATCCATGAATTGATTTTATTCAGGAGACCATTAAACATTGTGTAGAGCTTGGCACTGACTCAGTCTGGGGATAATGTCTGATTATGGGCATGAACCTGATAATCAGACAGGAACATAGCCTCCAAGCTTGGCTACCATCTCAATTAATCTGGATACAGTCGTGATGCTTGTGGAGGATTTTGGCACCAGTATCTGTATCTGGAGGCACAAAGCTAAGGGATCAGCTGTTGGGCACAGTAATTAGTTATTGGCTCCCATGCATAAGACAAAGTGGTTTATTTGTGAACCGTAGGGTAGAGGCTCTTGAATTTTAACTAGTTCAAATAAAGGTGGCGAACCAAGAAATGAATGAGGGAATAAAGAAGAAAGACCTGAAAGTACTCTTTCTGATTTGATGAACTCTACAGAGCAGATGTACAGATGGATGGAGGAATGGATGGAATGACAAATGGTCAATTGCGCAATCAATGAACGCTGGAGACGAGTCGATAAATATTACTAAAATGTTCCCTATAAATAATCACTGGTAATATGTTTACCAAAGGCTGTAACAACAGAAAAAATAATAATTTGGTCATCACAAATATTACTTGTTAAGATAGAACAATTTTTTTTAAAAGCTTTATAATACATGATTCTGCACAAATGAATTAAAATACGTTCTTTTATACACTCTTCAAATTTGTGACAATCAAATCAATTATCAAACATCAAATGTATGTTTTAATCAAGATAAAATGCAAGTAGCTTTCTTATCAATATTTTCAATTTGTGTATTCATTTTCCATTCAATCACTTGCTATTGAGCATTTGTGTGTGTGTGTCTCGATGTACTTGTATGTCTAAACCTTCCTTCGTTTCTAATTTCATGCCGTCTGCTCCGTGTGACATTTATTTCCCGTTGGGGGAAACTCCAGAGCTGCTAAGGTATTTTCCATCTGGTGCATCTCCTAAAGGACCAGCAGAGGGAGAGATAGGTGGTTCAGTGGAGACACAAGCCATCACAAGGTGATGTTGGAGTCAACTCGTTACATATGGTCTAGTGAGTATGATTGGTGACGGTCACACTGACATGGTTCCATGGGACTATTTGCCTCTCATTGGAAGCAACGGCTTTTACACCTGCTGGATTATGGACTCTGTCATAGACACAGGGACACCAATGAAATAATAATGTGACATGTGTAATGTGATACAGCAATGCAGTGTGAGTGGGTGTGAATGCATGTGATGAGTGAGTAAGTGTGTGACTCAGTGGGTTTCCATGCATCGTTGTAATCGAGCTATGACCGCTGTCCCAGCATACCCAAGTCGAAGAAGAATCGATCTATTGAGGGCAGTGTTTCTTGACTCCAGTAGGTGGCGATGTGCCTTCTTACAGCTGGTCGCAATCAGACGTTTTATTTCCGGTTGACCTTCTGCATCAAATAACAAAACAAAACAAACTAGCAAGTGCTGTGTCTGTCGAACTGCATTTTTAAAGATTGAATAAGAGACAGTTGAGAGACACCATTACATCCCTGTACATTTGGGACATTCTTTACGATCTGCTTTTAGTACAAATGAGACGCAAACTTTCTGTGATTTCCGAAGACGACTAACTCACTAAATAACAGATTATTTGAAAGTAAACCTTTACAGCACTGTACCGAAAAGTTTCGCAAACAATTTGTTTGTCATTTGGAATGCTGCGGCATCTCCAGAGCTGCAGCGTCGTCCTCTGTCCTTGGACATCACCGTAAACTCCAGAGATAGTGCGCATCTCATTTATACCAAAGGTCGAGCGTAAAGAAAGTTCCAAATGTAGAGCATTCCAAAGGTTTACTCATAAAACATATGATTGCGACAAACTGTAATGGGGCATATTGCCACCTAATGGATTCAAGACATAGTGCCCTCAATAGATCGATTTTTCTGTGGCTCGGACGACATATTCGAGCACTTTGGCCAAATTGAGCTCTGACTATAGCTCCATTACAACTGTGCATGGAATCCACTGAGTGAGAGAGAGCAAGCGAATAAACAGCTTAGGCTAATGTTTGGCTAACAAATCATGGGCCAAATTCAATTGTTTGCATATGTGTGTGTGTGTGTGTGTGTGTGTGTGTGTGAGAGAGAGAGAGAGAGAAAGAGAGTGTATTTGAAACCTGA
This sequence comes from Brotula barbata, assembly GCA_900303265.1. Taxonomy (NCBI): domain Eukaryota; kingdom Metazoa; phylum Chordata; class Actinopteri; order Ophidiiformes; family Ophidiidae; genus Brotula; species Brotula barbata. The sequence goes on from OMNV01002155.1 coordinate 12,291, forward strand.
TATTACCTGCAAAAGCTCCCACTGTGGGACCTGTGGGCCAGCATTAAACTGAGAGACACTGAGCAAATTTCAGAGTGAGTCTACATAATCAAATAGAAAAGGGTAGTAAGTGTCAGGTTGTACCAGCTGTAGCCAATTGCTTAGCACTTGAATCATCACAAAGTGATATTTAGGAGAAGGATAAGCACTAAGCCATTCAAACAGAATGAGATTTTTGTGAATCCTTCCAGTCAATGTCCAGTGTAAATGATTTGATATTTGTAATATATTTGCATATGGACAGTATGCATTGCAGCTCCAAACAAATTCTAGAAAAAGGCCCACTTTGATATTTACTCTTACATCCATTTTTACTTTTGAAATTTATTAACATTATTTCAAATCAATATATATATATATATCATTTTGGAAAAACAATCAGATGCCCAAATACGTACATTCTGGAGGGGGGAGGGGGCTACACCTGACAGCAATTGCAACTAACATTGAGTCATTATGACAGTATGAATCAACCTTTCCCCAGTTTCTTCTTATTTTCTCCTGTATTGGTATTATGTATACACAGGTGTCAAAATGAGGCTTGGTTTTTGTCACATTCTCTCCAGCTTTTTCACAATACATAGGAGCTGTGCTGTGCTTGCTGAATTATGACTGATGTGATAAAGTAATGCATCAGTACATTTCATACATACAAATCTTTCTCCAAAAGGGGGAGGCAGCAGTTTTATGTGTTGTTGTGGCTTTCCTCTTATTATGTGTTCTCATTTTGTTTTTTTCGTGACTTTCATACATTTATGATCCTGCAGTTGAACATCGTTTAAGATTATGTCGGGAAAGGTATTCAAGCCTATGTTTAATTATTCAATAATTACTTCTTTGAAAAATTTAAATCCCTTTTCCCAATAAGGGTCTGTCAAAATGTGCTTGGTCTTTCCCATTTCCACTTATTGAAGATGTTTTCCACTCCGTATGGTGTCAAGCTTAATGCTTCAAGTGTCACGTCCCACCTGTGTGTTTCAACACAATATAGAATGTGAAGTAAGTGCATATAAAGGGCACTCGTGTTTTGCATTGTTTCCTTTCTATTTTACTGAAGACTGCCAACATTTTATATAAAATAACACAAAATCACCATTTCCTCACCTATGAAGATTATGGACTAATGCTTCTAACTTTTGAACATTTTATGTAAGAAATTTAAACTGGCTACGTCCGTAGATCGTGTTGAAGAAATGATTCATGTTGGCATCTCAGGCCACACATGCTCCCCTGTGTCTCCCTTTTGGCTTTCTGTTATATAATAAACAAATAATTAAATACCAGCCAGTACTCTCATCTAAAAATCCTAAACTTAAATCAAATTTAAAGCGCGCAAACTGAACACATGCATCCACTCTTCTGGATTGTTTTCCTGTATTTTCTCTGAGCATCACTGCACTGTCCAAGCCCATAGTATGATATCAGAAGCTCCCTGATGACCAAATTATCTCCCGTGGTGCAGAGTCATATTTTTATTATTGTTGCCGCTTTACTCTCTGAGACCAAACTAGATTAAGCCCTAGTAAGCAAAAATCATCTGAGCTATTGTGCTTTCAAAACACCCACAAGAAGAACCTATTAAAATATTTAAAACTTGGAATTATGTTGCCTATATACCTCTGCTATCCACTGTCTTCTCTCTGGACATACTCTACGTTCTTGATAGCAAAGGTCAAACTTGAAAATCGAATTTGTAAAATGTAATTGCAGGACATTCAGCTCCTCAATATTGTTTATATCCTCTAATTGTATTAGATGATGGTGGCCTTTTCTATCTGTGTACATATTTTATATTTCTCATCCTTTATATTTGAGAGTATTGAATAAGACTATTGATTTCAGATGTTCACCTTAATAGTATGTATTAATTGAAAGATTCATGATCGAGGCAAAAGAAGCCCACAGTTCAGAAGGCAGTGAGAGGTCGAGCATTTTATCATTTTTTAAGATGAATTTTTTGGCATTTCTGTTTTATTATGTCAGGCACAGAAGAGAGATAAACAGGAAGGACACAGTAGAGAGAAGGAATGTGGCATGTGCTCTACCAGGTGAGCCACTGGAGTGCCACGATATTAAGCATCCTTATATTAAGTATTCTTTCAAGGATAGAACAGGAATGTATGGCTTAAATAGTTCATGACCCAGACCGAAACATAATTTTCCTTTTCTGTAGGCAATGATGGCAGTTCCTGAGATCAGTATGATTTGACGTCAAACCCCACATCACAGTGGTTTAACCCCAAGTGGAGGTTACACTGAGCTGAGATCAGAAACCTCTGAAACAAATGAAGCACAATACTGTTCCCTGTCTTTTCCAACTTTACGTCATCTCGACCTGCACACTTTCCAAAGGGCAGCAGATAGACTGCGTAGCGATACTCAACAGTAGAGATACTTGCTACATTTGCTGCTGCTTTCAAATGCTTTGTGCATAACTATGGACTAAGCATTAATTAATTCACTACAGGAAGAGTTCAATACATTTTTGTCATAGTCATCGTTTGAGCCACAGGCAAAACCATGTCAACAGAAAAGTTTGCAGTGAACACTGTACAAGACAAGGATAACTGTGCATATTACTTCACAAGTTTTTTTGTGCGGCCTCGAGATGGTTGAACAATAACATAGAATATAGCACAGAATATACAGTAGAGTAGCATGTTAACCTTCAACATGTGAATCCAACAATGTTTTAAGTCTGGACCCTTTGCTATACGTCATCAATAGTGTAGCTAACTTAACTGTAACTATGCACACCACACCATTCGTGTTTATAAATCAACCAATGCAAATGTTTATTATTATTATTATTATTATTACAGTGTCACCATCACTGACTATAACTTTGTGGATTCTTCGCTGGATCATGCCTAATCTGCCCACCAGGTTGCAAATCACCTAATAAATTTTAGGGTTATCCTGCTGAGCGACAACCAACACGGCAAAAACCACATCGGTTGACGTAATTGTCATGGTCCTGGTTGTATTTGCATGTTTTCGTGTATGTGCTGTGTCTGCTGCGGATCACTCCATCACTCCTGTTTGTGTCTTGGCATGGGCATGGCTTCCATTACAAGTTCTATTAGTGCCCTGGTCAACCTTTACGAGTCTCCAATCAGCACATCACGTTCCTCAGTCAAAACACACCTGCCGTTGGCAACCCAGGTAGAGTGCATACCACATCGGTACAGGTTCCAGTCTGACCTGTGCCCTCTGCTGCATGTCACCTCTACCCTGTCCTTCCTGTTTGTCCCTCTACTGTACCTATCATAATAAAGCAGAAATACCAAAAAAAAAACTCCTTAAACAACACACCTGTTGTCCATCAAGCCAACATCTCATAAACCTGGTCCTCTCATCCACTCACCATCAAATCATATTCTGCCTGCTGGCGCATTTGGGTCTGTACTGATTGTGGCGGTAATGACTTCTACCTTCTTATACAAAATGTGTTTTCAATTACATTTCTTATGAAATACACTGTAATAGTTATATGACAGTGGTGTTTCAGTATCAGTACTACAGCAAAAACCACTGATATGCTAAGAGAGACACACAAGAGAACGCACATAAATATTACATAAATATCATTTGTAGGACCAAGACTTACATGAACTGTATATCAAATATACAATGTGTTATGGATTGTTGTGTGGGCCTGTGAAGCCCTTTGAGTCATCGTCTGTGATATGCAAATAAACCTGGCTTGAAACTTGACCTGTCTTACCCTAAAGTAACTAAAATATCCAAAGTTTCTGAATAAAATCATAAAACATACGTATTCTATGTATCTTTCATGTGACAGAATTTTGCCATCTCTGTGTTTTTCATGTTATCTGTGTGTATTAATGTTTGTGCTTATGCAACTTCCTGGATTATTCACCAGCCTGCAGTTTCTTGGCAGCTATGTAAGTCAGTCCTATACAAAACACGAGACATGAATGAGCACGTGGGCCAGTAGCACAAACAGGCTGTGTATTGTTTGATGCTATGGAACAGTGAAGTAAAGGTGAGGTGAGCTTCCTCACTCATTGCTGTCCAAAAGATTGGCCAATATAAAAATCTTATATATATGTATTGTAAATACATTATTCTAGAAACTAAACTGGAATTCCACTAACTACACAAGATGGGAGAGGGAAGGTGAATTTATTCATTGATTCATTTTTCTGTGAATTCAATTTTGTAATGAATTAGTATCTCTTCCTATTTAGATTTTGGTCCCAAGGTGCTCTTTAGAGTACTTTCAGGCTAACTTTCTGTGACTTTCCCTGATTAAATATTTCTATCCTGTGAGGCTCTTAATTTGTTATGCAAGCCATGAATACTATCCACTTCAATGCATCCCTATGGCATTCTGGCTAATTTCCAGAAATGCAGCTTCCTTTCCTCTTTAAGGGCATTTTTCATTGTCAACTCCATCAAGACAGACATGCGGTATCAAGGTGTGGGTGTGATGTTTGTAGATGCTACAGGTAGGTTCCATATATGTATAATATTTGAGCTGTTAGGCTTCAATCAAGCCATCAGCGAGGGGAAAAAAACCTGAGGAAATAGATGCACCGTGATAATTACTTGTGACTAACCAGGCCAAAATCACCATAGTTTGGAGTGTAACAGCAGTTAGGTGTGTCTCTGAATAGGCAGGGGGTGGACATGTGACTCAAGGACACTTCACGAGCAGCAGGGATTATCTTAAATTGATAGGCACACCACAGGCCCTCGCGCTTCCATCCTACACTATCCGGCTTATCCAAGAGGAGCCCTATTAAGTGGATCAGGATGGTGATGGTGTACCTACTGATTCATATTTTTTTTTCTTTTTTTCTGTCCATCCTTCTTTCTCTCTAAAACAGCTGCTCCAGATCCAAATACTCCTCCTGGTGAAAATGTAACATAAGTGTTCCACTCAGTGATCTGCTACCTGCTGTCCGACTGACTGGCACAGCAGGATGAGCAGCAAAGCTCACCAGCTGCATCAATTGCAAATTCGGAGGCAGTGTGCCAAGGTTACTTTTTCCTGTTTTTACCTCGTCATATCCTTTTCACCTCTTACTTGTGATCTTTCTAAACTGTATGTTATTCCCATATTTCCATACTTAAAAGAATTTTTTTTCTAATATTCTCCTCTGGTCAAATCTGGGTGGGTATGATTGTGACACTTTTCCACTGAAACCATCACCCCTTCCTTTAGGTGTTTTGCGCCATATGTTATGAGAGAAAAGGAGAGACTTCTGAGGTAAAAATATTACATTTGTCACCCCTGGATGCATCTAATGTGTTAGACTACACTACTTATTAATGAGGAGGGGAATACTGCATCTGTGAAAAGGGACCCTGGAATGTGCCAGGCATCGAATGCCCCAAATGAATTGTTAGAAACTAATATTTGCAACCTATGTCCCCAGTTGCTCATGCTCACAATGTCTTGATTAAACACAAAAGATGCAGATAAGTGAACATGCTGATTAGTACCAATTGTCTGGATACAATCACAAGAGCCATAAACTCAGAGAAAGTAATGTATTACTCATCACAAAAATAAGGATCATGAAGTTAATTTTGTTAGAATAATAAACATAACTTAAAAAACATAACACCAAAAAGTTTTTTTTCTTTGGCAATTCCACTTTTGACACCGGCTTTTATTGCTTTTCAGCCCCCATTGCCTTGTTTCCAACACAAAAAATGGCTCTGTTCTTCATCAAACTTAATTTTGAACCAAACAACAAATTCTTCACAACTCTGCAAGGTTGGTTCCTAGCAAGAACTGCAAAATAACCTAAAGTGGAAGCCATGACTTTGGTGTATATCATTGGACCCTTGTAAAATAAAAGGCCTGGTAAACAGAACCAGTTTTTCCAGGCTTCTTGGCTGTTGTTTACTACCAACAGCTCCCTCTGCCCAAGGGAAATCCTTACATTGTTCACATAAAGTTGTTTTGTTAAAAACCCAGTGGAACTGTTAAGTTAGATGATGATTCTGTGGATGCATGTGTGACTGTGCACTTTTATTCTATTAACCCTTTAAAGTCTAAAGTGACCATTCGTCCCTTTAAGATTTATCTTAGATTATAGTGCTTTTTCTAGTGAAAGGTTTTCAAAGATGCCAAATACTTTGTATAAAAAAACCATACAAACAAAATAAAAAATACACCAAATAGTGAATACATTAACTATGCATAAAAAACAATTGTAAATAAATTAATTACAGTATACTTTGAGGTATCTCAACAGTAAATCTAATGCACCTTTTCAAATTAGAAAAACATTAAAAGTTGAGTAGACCATGTTGCACAGTCAATATAAATGATCAAATTCCAAGAGAAGTTGTGATTACAAATAATCCTAATTAATAATCACCATTGCACCTTTACTTTTAAATTTCATCATTTTACATATTTCCCCAGATCCCCAGATATACTGTATCTTGTTGTTGTTAAATGCTTTATATTTATTGGTGAATATTTCAGTAGCCTGGGCATTCATTCTGCTGGAATTTAGTGGCGACATAATAAAATGAATGTAAAAAAGCATCGCTGTGGTGTTGGTTTATAAACACTTTAGATACAGATACAGAGAGAACAGACTCACTCCTCTGTGTTTGCCTGCCAGAAAGGTCACAATGAGAAACTAATAACATCTCAGCAAAATCATGTGCAATGTGTGTTGAAGTTTGTTTCCCAGGCCATTAGGTAGATAATTTGTCAATTGGTTGATTTCAGTCAGTCTTTCAGCAGTGCTATAAATAGATGAGTTGTGACCGAAAGCTCGTTTTCCATAAAAACCAGAGAGGTCGTGCATCACGTCTCTCCACAGAGCCTGTTTTCTACGCCAAGGTCATCTGTGTTATGGAGTGAATCCAGTGGAGATCCAGCAGTTCGTGTCTCTCTGCTGCTCGTCGACTGTCAGGCGGGTCCATCTGCTGGGCAGCAGAAGGATTGCTGCTCATGTGGCGACAGCAGCGTCTAAAACTCTTTTTTTTTTTGTTGTTGTTGTTGCTTTTTAACCTTCTTCCTCCGACCCGTTTAGCCCTCTCATGACAGATTAGCCCGCCGTGTTCCTACACCTGATGAATCTGACTGCGAAGATAGAAGAAAAAGACTCAAAAGCACTCCATAAAACGGGACATTTTACTGTTTGTACCTGCGCAAATACCAAAACGAGGGCTGAGTATTCGAATTCTCAAAAGCAACTTAATTAAAATACATTCAACCTTAGCCTGAAGTTTCCTAGCTAGCTACGAACGCTAGCTTAAAAAGCTATAATTCAACCGCACACTGCGTGTGTGACAGCTGCCCACGCTCCGCTCGCCGGTAATTGCAGTGTGTGTGTGTGGAACTCAAGCCCCCGGCCAGCCACTGAAGAATGGCGCTCGTTAAATATTCATCGTCCGTTCCCGGGACAGTTTTCCTCCTGACCGACCCCGCTGCTCTCAACCTCCGCCAGGGGAGCCGCAGAGGCGAGACCGCTGTGGAGGGTTAAGAGTACAAACATGTAACAAAAAAAAACAAAACCTAGACACTATATGACCACATTTTCGTGCTTTTATTTGATTGTTCACTTGCTAAAGATGAGGAAACGTGATTACGGAGCCACTGTGACGTGACTAAGTGCTTATGTTGGGGTTTACCGGAGGACAGGTAGGTTTCGCGGGCTGTCTCACGCCGTCCCTCCCCTTCTCTCCGCTCTCGTTATTCCATCCGGTTACCTGCACGCCGTGGTGTGCTCAGACTGGCGGCTTTTCTCCTGCATGTCAAATTCCCCCGTGCATTGTGTGTCTGTCCACTTGGGTGCCAGTTCGTGTATACGTCAGCTGTTGTAAGAAAACTGTAACAAATCATAAGATAAGAATGCGGTATTCGATGTGTGTTTCAGACTTCGTTCACTTGATGGCGGCCTGTTGCGCGCTCACCTCATCCGACTCCAAACTCCTCAGAGTACTGTAGGTGTAACGCTGGTCCACTAGGTAGCAGCAGATTGCTGTGTGTGCGCGCGTGTGCGTGTGTTTAGTTGTATTTTTGACTAACGAGGAACTTTTTGTAGTATCGTAGGTTGCACACTAGCTCTTCAACGGAAATCAATTTGATTCAAATCATGACTGACACCCAATAGAACACATGGAAGCAAATGTTATATTTGAGCCACATGGTCATCGTTTTGCATTGTCCCTGGTCCTGTGTGTGTGGAGTTTGCATGTTCACCCTATGTCTGCGTGGGTTTCCTTCCACCTTTAAAGCTTGGGTGAACTGGAATATCTAAATTGGCCATAGATGTGAATGGCAGCGTAACTGTGATTTTTGCTTTAATGTGTCAGCCCAGTGATAGACTGACTGTGCAGGGTGTCCCCCCGTCAGTGACTGCTGGGATCGCCTCCAGCCCCACAGATGAGCAGTATGGATGAATTTGCATTACCTTGTGACTGTCAAATATGCATAAAATGCAAGGTGTTTACTTATGTGGAAATCACATGTACCAGTTATGATCAGCCAATCTCAACCTAGCTGTATGTAGCTTAATGCTGTTTACGCTCTCTCTTTCTCTCCGTCTCTCTCGCCATGTGTTTACGTGGCTGCTTGTGTTTGTGTGTGTGTGTGTGTGTGTTGACAGTACGTCCCCAAGGCTGCTGATGGAGCTCTTGATGTTCACCTCCGTCATAGGTCTGCTTTTATTTTCTGGACACGTAACTCAGTTTTACTTTGTTGTATTGTTTCTCTACAAATTGCTGCAAAGAGAATCTCCTGCCAGGACTGATTGCTTTGGAAAAGAGAGATGTGGCCGCCAACCAAAGCTTTTCACAATTCACAGTCAATTTTCATTCATTCAGTCAGAGACAAACCATCACAGCTATTCAATGCATATGGACAGAAACACTGCATACCAAACACACTGCAGTTGCTCTTTGCTGTATGATAATGGTCAGATACACTTACACACTGAGACCAAGAGATCAGGATCTGGCAACCCAACACCTATGCCCTGTAACAGGACAGATCAGGCAATCTGACCCCCGTCCCTCTGGAACAGGTGGAACAGGAATAATTTGGTTGATGGCACTAATAATCATAGCCCTGTTATTGATCCTCCTGCTCGTGTGTGTGCGTGTGCGTTCACACGTTTTGTTTTAATTTATCTGTTATTGATACTCAGAGGGAAGATGTCATCTAATGCGTGAACTAGACGGTGTTTTCTCTGTCTTTACTACTCCTGATGTTATGTATTGAGAGAGGGGAGAGAGTGATCTCGAACTGGTCAAACATATTCTTTAGAATGAAGATCTCTCTTTCTTGCTCTCTCTCTCTCTCTCTCTCTCACCCTCTTGTATTATTTATGCCCCGCCCCCTCAGCAGAGTTCTCAAGTTTCACCTGTACAGCCAGATGACAAATTAAGACTCCTTCTACGGGCCGTTACAAGAAAACTTGAACACACAAATACGCAGACACACACACATAGTACACACTCCATCTCCTGTCTCACACCCACACATGCATGCACACTCACACACACTAGCTCTCCGAGAGGGATCTGAGGAGGGTAGTGTTAACGGAGTGCTGTGTTGAGTGAGGAAATGTGTTGTAGTGAGCAACAGAGTGGGTCATAGGAACAGAATCGAAAAGGCTTTGACCAGGACTTCTTTGCTTTTTAAATGCTAACAAGTAGAGGTCCTGCAAAGGCGAAGCAAAATTGAAGACTGGACGCCATTCGCCACAAGTTTTCTTTTCTACTGTTTGTCAATGAATGTGGAGATGACAATGATGGAAAGCTGTCTTGATATCAGATATGCCAGAGGAGTATGCTTCTAACTACAACGCTGCTGAAGATAGACGCAGAGGGAGTACACCTGGAGTAACAGCTGCATTTTGGTGTGTTTTTAATACTTTGTATTGATTTTACTTCTCAGTGTGTAACTGACAGAGTAAAAATCCAAATATTTCTGATATTTCTATTTATACCTCTATTCTGTCGATCATGAAGCTTGGAGTGAGAGCTACATATGTAGAAGTCATGATTCTCTGGATATGGGGTCAGAGATGATTAGGTATATATTGGAATGGGGTTTAAGACCTCTTGGTAGCAGAGGAAGAGTATGGGTCGGTGGTTACCAGCCATATGTATATAATTACCGTATATATATATATATTTTTTTACTTTTTAGCAACTACAGATTTTTCTTATTGTAAATATCACAGCTTTATCTCATCATGGCCTCAAAAAGTATTCTAAATTAAACAATGTTAACAGTCCTTGTGGTTAACCTGCACATAATTCTGGCTATGTACAGTCTGTGATGAAGGATCACAAGTAAATTTTCATTGTTTCAAGGAGTCTGGGCCAAAAGGATTAAGAACTACTACATGCAGTATTGCATGTAAAATAGTCTGTGCTATTAAAATGTCATCTTGGATTGAATAATCCAATCCAATCCAATGGATTGAATAATCCAAGATGACAATATTACAAGTGGAAATTTAAGGCCAGACTTCATGCTTAACTTTCTGGTTTCACTATATCTATGCATGTTTGTATTATTTGCACATTTTTGTGGCATTTGTGTGGAGTAAAAAGAGATGTAATCTGTGACACTCCACTATGTGTCCTTACAGGAGCCTTCATGGGGACCAGGTTTGAGTGGTGTAGAACTTCTTTGGCCAGGTGGACCTGTCCCCACGCACATATTGCACTGGCATATCGTGCCAGCAAAAAGTTGCATATCTAATCGAAGGATTGATTTATAGGTCAGACTGTTACAGTGGAGGTGCATTCAATCCACAATAATGATTAATATATGTATTATCCTCTAGTTTATATCTAACACCTGTTTGTGTGTTTAAAGGTTTACTGCATTACATCCTGAAAAGAGGGCATGCCGGGCTCCTAGCCACTTGTCACAATGCCAGGAAAGAAAGACGCAAAGAAGGATGCAAAGAAAGGTGGAAAAGCTGAACCAGAGAAAAAGAAAGAAGAGGAAAAGAAAGGAAAGGATGACAAAAAGGGAGGAAAAGATGATAAGAAAGGGGGAAAGAAGGGAAAAGAGGAGCCTAAGGGGAAAGGGAAAGGGAAAGGAAAGAAGATGGAGTCAGAGGATGAAGACTTACTGAGTGAAGAAGAGGAAGAATTTAGTGAGGAAGAGGAAGAATTAGACTCAGAGGATGACAAGAAAGCAAAGAAACGTGGAGGCAAGGATAGTAAAGGAAAGAAAGGCGGTAAGTCTAAACGTAGGGGAGAGACTGATGAGGATGAAGAGGAAGATGAAGAGGACGAAGAGGAGGATTACAAATCGAAAAGGAAATCGAAAGGAGGGAAGTCTGATGCTGATGCAAAGAAGAAGAAAGGAAAGAAAAAAGAGGAGGGTCCACAGCCTCCAGTCAAGGAAATTCCAAGGAAAGGTCTGAAGAACATGTCCCGTATGTTTATGAAATTCTCTGGCTTTAAGAGGCGTAGGAACAGCAGGAAAAAACTGAAAAGTACATCACGTTTGTTCTTGGGGCTTGGTAAGAGAAAGTCCCGAATGGCAAAGAAGAAACGCCGCAAGTCCATATTGAAGAACACCTCAAGGTTCATGATGAGGTTTAAAACCAGCAAAAAGAAGAGAAAAGAGAAAGAGGCTAGAGAGAGGCTAGCAGCCAATGGTGGAAAGCCAACCTATATGTTGCTTCGTTTAGGAGGATCAAGGAGGAAAGGCTTCTTTAAAGGTTTGTTTGGGAGGAAGGGCAGCGATGGCCAACCAGAAGACTTCAAAAACAGTAGTCTGTTGCTGGGTAAGGTAGCAGCAGCAACTAACTGGCTGACCAAACGCTTCTTGTCAACTAAAATGCAACAAGGGGGCTGGGGAGGACGTAGAGGACACAGTCGACAAGCCAGTTCCAGACGTAATCTCCATGGTTACCATAATGATGGTTATGAGTATGGGGAGGAGGATTATGGATATGACCAGGAGCATTTATTCGGTCAGAAGAGCTATGGAGACTATGATGGTTATGGTGTTTATGAAGAAGAGGCAGCATATGATAATCATGGTCAATTTGATTACTATGGCAATGACACACGGGGAGCAGACTATCAGGATCTGGGTTACTATGAGGAAGAGGGGCTTTACGATTCCAATGGTGATTATTATGAAAGTGGTCTTTACGATGAAGCATTGGGTGATTACTATGATCCTTATGCCACTCCTCAAGGTTACTATAACAACCAAGAAGCTGATTACTATGGTTATGAGCTGCAACAGCCGATGGCAGGGTATGGTAATGATGGCCTGGACTACTATGCACTAATGGGGGAGGGCCATATTTACGGTGGTGAGATAGGTGGATACCCTGGCCCCCAGGCTCAGGGTTTTTATGATGCACATGGTCAAGGTGTTTACTACAATGATGGACAAATGGGTTACATTGATGGGCAGGCAGGTTACTATGACAGTACTTATCCCGCAACAATGGGAATACAGAGCACATTTTCACCAGACTACCAACTTAGCTACAGTGATCCTGGCATGTCATACCAGGACTACAGCTCACAGCAGGTTTTAGGGGTCCCACCAGGGAGTCCGCAGGTCTATAGTCTTGGAGGACAAGGTTTAGGTCAGGTACAAGGCCTATATGAGGACCAGTTTGCAGACCCGTTAAATCAATATGGGGTTGCCACAGAATTTCAGGGAGGGGAGATGACGTTTAAGCTTCCTAGGCCTCAGGTGCGTCTGTTTGGGAAAGAACGTCTGGATGTGCCCTTACACCCTCCACCCAACCTGCCGCCTGATCCAGAATTCGAAAGCATGTCAGAAATCCAGTATGAAGACCAGGTTCCTCTTGTTCAAGCTCAACATGCTGACATGATGTCATTACAAGAACAAATGACCATGTCACCACAACAACAAATGATGATGTCCCCACAAGAGCAAATGTTTATGTCTCCTCAGCAACAGATGATGATGTCTCCTCAGCAACAGATGATGATGTCTCCTCAGCAACAGACGATGATGTCTCCTCAGCAACAGACAATGATGTCTCCTCAGCAACAGACGATGATGTCTCCACAGCAACAGACGATGATGTCTCCACAAGACCAAATGATGATGTCTCCACAAATGATTTTATCACAACAAATTATGCCTTCCCAAATTATGCCATCACAGTCA
>OMNV01002168.1:5721-18719 GCA_900303265.1 Brotula barbata
AACACATCTGCAGAATGAGCTGACAGGTACACAACTCAAGGTGAAAAGCAATTGTCTACATGGTGTCCTGACAAGCGAGGCCATCCAAAATCAATAACATGTCTTGTGATGATCCGTTTTGCCTATGCTAATGCAGCCGCTGTCCAGTGAGGTATATAATGACTGCATAGGTGAAGTGGTGCGTCCCAATTTAGCAAAGGCTCTTGCAGACACAGTGACAGCTTATTATACTGTGAGGAATGAAGAGAGGAAGCGCAAAGTGTTACTCAGCACAAATCAGCTGCTGTTGATAATGAGGACCTGCAGAGGTGGCCACGTTCACCCACACAGGCAGACAAACTGGGACACACACACACACACACACACACACACACACACATACACACAGACAGTCAGACTCTCTGCTGCGATAAACATACTTATGGTAATGTTTGGGGTGATCATTTTAATGGGGATAATGATGACGGTCATTATGGTGATGCAGTCGGCGTCACTCTTGTTCCTGCTGGACTGAGCCAGTTCTGCAAAGACACACTGAATCCAGTTCAGTAGGCACAGGAGTACACAGCCCCAAAATCCATCCGGCCAAAACACCACCATCCCCAAAATGATCAACGGGCGCACGCTTAAACAGCACGGTGACACATATTCAAGCCTGGAGGACAACACGCCTCCGTGGTAGACACACACTGACCCTTCCTCTGTAGATGGACATCCCTCCGTTGGCAAACATTTCACCACGTTCTGCTCACACGATGATGATGATGATGATGATGATGATGATGATGATGATGTGAGCTGGAGGCCTCTGTTGTTCCTCAGACCCGCATGGACTCGTGGAGGCTGAATACTGTACGCTGTGTCTGGACATGCAGAGACGTTTACAGCATTCCTGCTGGTTTTACAGGTGTCCGTCCCCGAGCGTCCTCGTCCCTCACCTCTCTGCCACGCAGCAACTCATTCTTTCATGTCAGACACTGAACTTAGCCACTGTGAACAATTCCTGCTCGGTTCAATGCTCACTAATGAGCTAAGTTCTGCATCTTCAGAAAAGTCGGTCCTCCCTCGGTTGTGGCAGCTGCAGGCTCCACGCGAAGGGGAGAGAGTTCAATTAATCACGGATTATTCATTGATGCTGGGGTCATACGTCATAAGACGTGGGGAATCGTACGTCATACGTCATTAATCCGGTTACAACACGTCAGGAAGTCTGGTCGCGGCGGTACCCGTTCGTTCACAAGCGTCACAACCGTTGGTGTGGACACGTGACCCACCTCACGGCCGCATCGTTCCCGGCGCTTCCGGCCGGATTGGATTGGATTATTGCGCTTCGAACCTCGGACCGTTTTTTTTGCCTCTTTCGAATCAACCCCAGTCCCAGTCAGAAAATAACCGTTTGGCCTTTAAAACAGTTAGAGCCGTATATTGTACAGCGGTCTCTCAAGTTATTTTTAGAGATTATTTGAACCTTTTTGACACTTGACAGCTGAGATGGTGTGTTTTTTTTCTCTCTTTTACTTCTTAAACTCGCCCAGCTTCATTAAATTTGATTTTAAATTCTAAAGAAATGCCAAACACATTAGGATGAACTCTTGGTATAGAATGATACTGAATACATCAAGGATAAAGACAATATTTAAAGGAAACTGTAATGGATTTTAGGATTTTTTTTTTTTTTTTTTAGATAAGAACTCTATTAGTGAGCTTTTTTCCGCCTTTTCTACTTTGTACACTCAATTATTAATGGGTTACTAATGTGGAAAGGCCCATTAAATGTATCCAAAGTCCTTTAAATCACCCTAAATGGTCTGGCTCAAGGTGTATTCAACAACTACCTCATTTATCAGCGCTTAAGGGGCTAAAGTACAGCAAGTAATTAGCTTCTCTAGGGAGGACTTGCATGTTAATTTGCCCCATAAAAAAAGTTAATTATGACATATTTTTCATCACGTTAAAGTGATGATGAATGACGTTTTGAACCCAGCAAACTCATCACACCCTTTGAAACTGGAAGTCTGGAAGCCTGCGCACAGGAAAAATCAAATTCTCAACGAAGAGGACGAAAATGCTCTGAAAATGACCTTCCAACAATAATAGTTTTTCCATAGTGTGCAACAATTTCCTGGCTCATCTTCCTGGTATCCTGTCACGTCCCAGCCTCTGCATTAAAGCGGGCCCGGGTTTTCCAGCTCCTGTACCGGAGGGCTTTGTTAAAGTGAACGTAAACACGTCCTCCAAACCCAAAATGTCCCTATCAGTTTCCCTCTTTTTACTCAGTGGGTATGTTCCCTCCGTCTGCAGCTGTGGAGAGTCTCTACCTGGCCATTTGTACTCAGATAGTTTGTCTGAGCCTCAGGACACGGGCTCAGCTTTCAGAATAAACTGTTAGTCCATCCAACAGCGGTGTCATGACATCACAGCCGAGTGGAAAACAACTTACTCTCACGTCCACACCGCTTTGATCTGCAGGCTTCCAAGTAAACCACACACGCTGTGCAAAATTCTGCTTTTCTCCTTTCCCCTCTGGTTGAAAAGGTTAAATCAAAGCAAATGCACAAGAACAGGATTAGGTGTGGAGATACTGGAGACGTCTTCACTGGATTGTCATTACCTCATGGCGTCTTTATTGTTGGAACATCGTCGGCCGTGTTCAAAATGAGCTGACACTCACGGCCGTGCAGATGTTGTAAACACAAACCAGGACTTGGATCAGTTTCAGCGGAGTAAAATTACCTGAGCTCACCTGCCATTATGTCATTTTGCACCCGGCTTCTGGAGAAGAAAAGGCAGCGACAGCCTTTGTCATCCCGCTGTCCAAGACGTGTGAGGATCCATCCTGGGATTAAACAAACAAGATGACAAAGAATCCAACCCGGAGGAACAACCATTACCTTCACGTGGGACTTTATTCAACTTGGGCTGCTCAGATCTCCTAAACGATGGACACAACACAAAAAGAAGACAATAAAAGCTTTGAAAGTAGGGAGAAAATAGGAGTTCTACTCCAACACACACACTGAATTTCACTTTTCTTCATCACGTTGCATCCCATCCTGCGTTCCTCCTCTATCAGCCCATGCAGGAGTGCCTGTAAATGATGTAAATCACAACTCACCGGCGCGTGAGGAAGAATATCGGATGATGAAACACGAAGAGGCCCTCGCCGTTGTTAAACTGGGTCCCTCTTGGCAGGTTTTGCCTCTTTGCTGTTGTTTGTTCTTTGCAAGACAGCGCTGCTTTCTGCTCCTCAAGCTGTTCAGTGCGAGGTGTGGGTGACCGCGGGGGGAGAGTATGTGAGAAAAGAGAGGAGGCACAAAAGGGGGAGGGGAGAGCAAGAAGGGCACTGAGAGAGAGAGAGGGAGAGGATGATGGGACAGGTGTGGAATTTACACACCCTGCTGGTAGTGTGCACTATTGGCATATTTGCTTCAGAGTGATGAGTCACCCATCGTACCATCGTCATGTGGAGGAGAGAGACAATGTGAGAGGAGGAGAGGCATTAAAATAATAAATAATAAATATTTGAATCACAGCAGCGTCACAAGGGTAGAATTTGTTTCGGGTTGTTTTGTTTTTTTCTCTCTGAAAAAGGGAATGGGAAATGAAAAGTTAGCAGTTGGATAAATCCTGTTTTGTCCATTAATTTGGGGCTAGACGCCCATTCAAAGTAGTAAACTCTGCATTGGTGTTGATTCATCTACACACAGTTTCATTAATTTAGAATCAATTTCAAACTTAAACATCCTCAATGTTTTCATTTTGATGAACCACAGAGGAGGAATCTTTGTTTCTAACGGCGCTAATAAAATAAAAGCAGCCATCAGATTCTGCACAGTCAGGCTAAAGACATTATATATACCGTATATAGATGTCCAACAGCAATTACCATCAAATTTAACAAGCAGTGAAATGAGAGTTGGGATTAACGGGGCTTTGCAGTTTGTCACATTTACTTAGTGTACAGAAACGGAGAATTCAGTCTTTTGTATCATGATTGATTTTGACACGTGGAGTTATATGGAAGAACGTAAAACATTGGAATCTCCCCCTCTGTCATCTCGTCAAAGATTTAACCAACCGATGCCAAGCATTTTTCGTCCAGGTGTTGACTAAAATAAACACCGGATTCCAAAAGAGTCTGCTGGTGAGATAAGATTTACCGTCTGACGGCCCTCATGTCAGTCACCATACCCCCATACACACTCTGCCCTCTCCCCATCTACGCGATTGTTTTGATTTAAGGCCTGGAACCTGATATTCCCTGCCTCCATACATGGCTGCTACATGTCACTGTCCCTCTGTACAGGCGCAGCGGGCTGAAAGGGAGCCGGGCTGCCTGGAGTTGTTTTTGTGCTCGTGCTGGCCTTTTAAGAGCACTCTGCAGCGTGCTCCTCTCCGGCCCCTAATGCACCCGGTCCATTTAGCAAAGCAGAGCTGTGAAACCCAAGATCACAGGCATGGTCAAAAAACAATTTCACCCTCTGATTGAGCCAATATCCACTTTACATTTTGAGGAAAAATGGCAATCTGATACCTGCTACTGTGCACGTGTAATGTACAACTTCTGCATTTATTTGTTTACAACTTCCTTTTACTGTCTTAGAGTATTTTTTTTTATCACTACTTTGCCATTTTTTCATATCATTATTTTATCTAAGTTATTATTATTATTAAACCTTGATTTGTTGAAAGAATGCTCTCAGTGTTTGTGTTTCAATTGTTTTTGTTTATGTTTTATCGTCTCTATACCCAGAGTTTTGTACTTTTCTTTATATTTTGTTGGTTTATCTTTTCTTCCATTATTCTGTGGGTCACCAAAGTTTGTCAAATCAATGTTTGAACCTATATCATCTATGGAAAATACTTTGAGTTACAGCTTAATGTGAAAAATCTGTTTGTTTGTCAGTTTGCAACCATACAACTTAAACTCTGAGGTAAACTTAACTCTTAACTCAACTTAAACTCAATGGGTCCATGTTTTTGAAATTTTTATTTGGAATTCTTGTGAAATGGCCAAAGTTTCCAAAGATACCAAATATATCAGGATGAATTCTAGGGAAATCTGTTTAAAATGATACCCAATAATTAGAGTAAGGAGAAATTTCACCACTGTTAATGGGGATTTGAACATTTCTTAGGATTTTATCTGACGTTGGTGTTGTTGAGGCACAATTCACCACTCAAATATATAAACACCAAAGAGGAAAAGTCACAGGAACACAAGAACACAAACGCTATCTGCCTGCTCTCTCAGAGGTCATTGTTTTAGAGCACGGTTTACCCCGAGCAAGACGAGATGTGGCGGCTTCTGTGTGAAACCAGATCCAGTCTGGAGTGATGGGCAGTGCATGGCCAGGAGTCCAGGACGCATTAGCCCAGGCTAATGGGCTAGCTGGCTCCAACAGGCCTGCCTGTCCATTATGTGCAGCTACGGCTGGAACATTCTGAAGGTAGAGCTCTCTAATCTATCTATCTATCTATCTATCTATCTATCTATCATATATCTATCTATCTATCTATCTATCTATCATATATCCATCCTTGTCCCGATGGTGAATAATGAGTAGAAGTCACAGCTTTCAGAGGAAAGTGTGTGGCGGTTAAAAATGTGCGGCGTGATGGATGGCTATTTGAGATGTGGTTTGATCCTCATCCTCTGCCATATGCAAAGTCAGTGGGAGGCAGTGAGTGATGAGACGGAGCAGCTCAGGATGCAGGATTTTGGACAGACTGCAGTTTGTTGAGGAATTTGGAGGCCGTGCCATAGAGGGTGCTGTTGCATTAATCAAATCTGGAAGAGAAAACGCCAGACAAAAAGTTACAGAGGCCAGGAGTAAGAATGAGGACGGGGAGATGCAGACAAAAGGATCATTTACTCTGCAGGTTTATATTGAAAATAATGTCTGGGCTGGGCTGGATCATTTTTTCAACAACGCCAGGCCAAAAGATGTATAATATACGGAATAAAACATAGAAATGATTGTGGAACGAAAGCCATTAAATTACTGGGTTACCAACATGAATAAATCCTTTGAATAACCCTCAACTTTTTGCCTTAAATTGGTTTCAATTACCAATTTATTTGCCGGTGCCTTAGGGATTAAAAAGCATTTTAACAAGCAGCTGTGGACTGTGCAACATTCAACGCTCCATTAAACCAAAACGCACCCAAAGGATGTCCAGTTCAGGAAAACAACATCTGTGAAAATGACTGCTTAACCCTTGACACCCGCCGGTTGTTTGTGGGAGTCGGTGACACTTTCACATTCCAAGCTTTAAGGTTTGTTGCGCCTCCACTCTCTGTGCTTCTGTTTGATCACACAGAATGAGCACAGGGCCTAATTCTGTTTGGAGAGTCTCAAAGGAGAACACAGAACAGAAATAAGGAGCGTGACATCACACTTTTTCCAGACTGTTTTTGTTGAACATGAAACTGTGAGTTTCACTGACTGACACGTCTAAAGGAACAGAAACATCCCCATATGTGCTAATCCAAGGACACCATGTGTCATCTGGACCTTCTCTTGTCCAAGACGACATTCTAGTTCCCCAATTTGGTCCAAATCATTGTTGATGAATCTGTCAGACTGTTTTGAAAAAGTCCTCAAATTATTATCTAACTCAATGTTTGATAATGACTTGTGGATGCCCCTGGACCGTGTCTCAAACTCTCCAGTTTTTTCAAAATCCATTTGCATGTAACCTTTGAGTAATCCCTCCAAATCATAAACCATTCATTCAGTAACAACTTAGTAATCAGACTTATGTGCGTACATAAATAACTAATTCCATCGTAGTAGTGTTCTATATAATAAAAGTAATCATTATGAGCTCTTTGTCCAAAAAAAATAAATAATCCAATTTCTCTGCACTGTAATGAAGTTTGTGCGATTCATGACACGTAAGTACAAGTGTTGATTTTATGTAGTTGTCTTTGGGTTATATTTATTCTCTCTCTCTCTCCCTACTTCATTTTTGCCACGTCTCCGCAGACTTGAGATGCTCTCACTGAGTCAGACCTCAAGTGTTATAGTGTTGTTGTTATACTGGTCTCCATCTTCGTCTTGGATAATTGATTCTTCTTCTTTTTTTACACCGAGGGCTCCTATTGCACTCGTGGCCGCTCGATGAGAGGGAAATCTCTCTTTGAATCTCCTCCTCCATAGCTTCCTCCTTTCCTCCTTACATATGAAAGTCTTCTCAGGGAGCTTTGATTGAGTGTCCGTTTGTTGTGTGGGCCTGTAAAGCCCTTTGAGGCATCGTGCAGCATGTGCTATTGATACAGGGCTACACACACACACGTGACTCGACATAACAAGTACGTATTGGGCATGCAGTCAATATTTCATTCTAAATATTTAATAGCAGAATATTATAGCAATGTAACGGCATGGAGTTATGAGTAATATTTTCAGGAGAACAGACAACAAAGGTAGGATGCTTCTTGCGTTTGGAGAATCATTGTTATCCTTTCATTCATCTCTCAGGCAAACGAGTGCGACTTCCCTGCGGTGTCCATACAGTAAACAGTTAGCAGATGCTGTCAGATGGCATCAAACACACTCTCGGGCTCTGTGCTCTTTTTTTCAAACCACCCATTTGCAATTCAGATACAAAATATTGCACTTTTTCATATCACGGTCAGCTCCGTAGACCGCTTTGGATCGGATCTGCTCTTGAATTTGGAAAGGTCTTCCCTTCAATGACAACGGTGTTCAAGAGCTGCAGCAGCAAATGACACACGGCCACTTAGGAGACTCGGAGAGGTGGCAGAGTCCGAGCCAAGACTGGATGTTGTGTCAGCACAGTGCGTGAAACCACAGCGCCAGGCTCGTTCCACCAAGGTTACTCAGGGCTGACCTCCTCTCCTCAGCGGCCGTTTGTACAACTTCACCACTCCTCGCACGATCAATAGCGCCGCAAAAACAGAACGAGGAAATCGTCTGCAATCTTTCCCGCGTCAAATGAGGTCACCTGGGATCTTTTTGACGACGGCAGGCACCTCCGCTCTCCTCAGATCCGTTGCGAACCGAGCGATGCTTTCTTTGGTGGCTGATTTTATTCTATTTTTGCCATCTGCGATGAATTTCCTTTAACCGCGTAACACAAGCCATTAGAAATTGAGAGCTACTTGGAAACTTCCACAAAGAACTGCAACTTCGACTTTCTCACAGGAAGCCTCATTTTAAGCCTTTGTTTGAAACAGATATGAGACGGCGAGAAGGAAACGATGACCGTGATATTGGCTGGTTAGCGGGGGGAGCACGTTCACGCCGACGTCAGATTAAAGACAATAGATACTGAGCGTCGGTCAGGCTGATTACGGCTCTGATTTCTCCCCCGACGCACGTCTTTGAGTGCAATGCCTTTTGTCTCAAACGGCGGAAACCGAAGGCTGGAGGCCACAAAAGCGCGCGTTCATTTCCACAATTCCATCAACTCGTGTCTGCAGCGATTGTGGAAAGTTGAGAAAGGCACTGCTTTGAATACCAGCGAATACATGATTCAGCTGTCATTTGGTGGTTACAGCTTGACGCTGCTCTCTGCAAAGATATGTCCATGAACTTAGAAGCCAAAGGAACGCAAATATTCTCTTACCGACTATCAACGCTGTACAGAAAAGGAAAAAAAAATCACAAACTCAAGTCAGTGTTTTCTACTTAATATCGCTAACAATCCAGCTGAATATGTGTTTGTTCTGCATATCTTGACCTTCATCTGAGGGATTCGACGAAATCTAAAGAAGGTATGTATAATTTTCGTATGTTTTTCCAGGTGTCTGCTCTCACTCCGCTTTCTCTTTGTGTCTAATGAAATGTAGAAAATACGTAACATTTACTTTGATGAAACATTTTCAAAAGGTCTCTATTTTTTTTTCCACAGCGGGGGATTCTTTCAACTTTCGCAGGCTTTATACAAACCCTTTAGAAACACACAGATTGGACAGTGATTTTTACACCTACACTGTACTTTCACGTGGTCCAAAAACCCGAGCATATTTTAAAACACTTATTCTCTGATGCCTGACTCTTTAATACGAGCAAAAGGTTTTGGCATCATGGATACAGCAGCCATGTGGGTTTGTTCTGGTCTGCTCCTGTTATGGATGCAGAGTCCTGGGCTGTGAGAGGATGACGGGATTCTGTTCGTTGAATATGAATTGGAGCTTTTTCTTTGATCATCAATCCAAAGCCATGGTCCTTGATGACTATATGACACAAATCCATCCACTGATTTAACACCTGCTGATTAAGCATTGTCAGAAAGTTCATCACTATATCAGAAATTTTAAGCACTAAATTCCCACAAATCCCACTGCTGCGACATCCACCTGTGTAAACGTGTGCAGATGAGTGACACGTTGATGACAGGTTTCCCTTCCAGCTTATAGTAATGCTCAACTCATCTGGGTCACAGTTTTTAAGCTATCGTTTATTATTACTGCTGTGCGGTTAGAGATAAATTCACGTAAAATGACATTTTCAAATCATTACTCTTTAATATTCATACTGTATATATATACAGTATATACCTACACTTACAAGGTTTGTACTTTTCTAGTCGTCGTTTGTGGTAAAATAATGTGAGGCGTTATTATGAACGTTAGCTGTAAATGTAAGGAAGTTATACCAAATGATAAAAAGTGACAGCTATGGTGAATCTTACAAAAAGCGCCCCATCTTCGTCTGAACATAATTGTGCAGTCTGACTTGCATCAACCTGGTATCACGCAGTCTGACACATTACGACTTTAAACAATGTCAGTGTGACACGAAATGAACTCCGATTGCCGTCAGCCCACATTTTGGAGACATTAGATCTCTCAGGGTCGAGCACGGAGTTCTGCAGGTTGACTGATGCGTCCGTTCATCCTTCCAACAGTCTAAATTGCGCATTTGGAACAACATGTTCCCACGACTGCTCGCTCGACTTCTTGCGGCTGGATTTTGCTCTGCTGCACATTTTGATGTGGCGTCTCTGTTCAACTTGGCGATGTGATCTTGGCCCCTGCCTTACATTCATCTAAGGAAGGATCAACAACAAACTAAATGTTCTCGCATTCGCTGTAAAGACGTGCTTTACCTCATATCCTAATATCCAACCTTGTATGCCATCATTTAAACCACAAACCAAGCACACACCTGTGCTCTGCGGTGAACCTCACACCCACGGTGTAAAATGTAGCATTTTGTTATTATTTTCCACGGCAAAATCTTCCTGCGAGTCATGTCAAGGCAACACTCACTTTGTTCCCAGTCATTATCCTGTCCAATGCTGCTTTTTGGCCCTTTTTCATCAGCTGGCTCCAGTGAGGTGTCCTTGATGCTCCTCATATAAAGACAAATTTGGAAAGGAACACTGATGTCTTTGCACTTAGAGATGAGTGCAGAGTCCCTGTCATGATGGCGTATAATGAGATAGAGTTTACTGGGTCTGGACTAATTATTTCAAAATGTCACAGGAGCTTAAACTTGCAGTCTAGAATTTAATTCCACCAAACAAAACGATCATTTAAAGCATAGATCAGACAATGATTTGTTCTATTATGAATATTTCTGTACGTTTTGTTTTTTTTTTGTTTTTTTTACAGAACACACTGTTTTATAACTTCTGGGTATTTCCAGCTTGACACTAGAACCATTTAATTCACCCGACAACACTTAAAAATACACTTATCTTATGACTTGCAGGATGCAGCATTTTTGTGGCAACATTTACCCATGATGCAATCCTGGCTTGGAGAAAAAGAATTGTTTTGTAATTCTCTTTGGAACAACAAAGCCATTGTTGCTGTTAAAGCTGGACATGCAATACTGCAGAGAACACAGCGATAAGCAGCGAGTGCTGATCTAACGAGTTCTTTTTGGAAGGCGGGAGAGAAAGAAACCCTAACTTGATGATCAGGGGGTTTCTGTGCGGTTTCTTTTGTCTCTACGTCTCCAGTCCGGTCCTGCTTTTTTATAAAGATGGCAAGTTGAGAGCGTGAACGTCTCAAAGGGCTTTGGAGGCCCATACAACAAACGAAGCGGAGGACAAGGAACAACTCCCAAACATGTATGTAAACATGAGTCCTAATCCAGAATATCAACGAATCGTGGAGTCAGTGAGAGAGGAGGGAGAGAGAGAGGACGGCCGTGTATTAGATGTCCACGATCGAGCCGAGATGGTCCATCCGAGTCATTCTTCAGACTTAAAAATCCTTAAAAACCTGCCACTCCTGGTAAATATCGTCAGATTTCATAATGACAGCGGCTCCTCGGGGACAACAACAACTTACTTGTAATAGCAGATCATGGTGAGAGCGGAATTATATTGATCTTAAGATGCTGAATTCCCATTAAGAGGCTCAGCGTGTACTGGGATGGTTACTCGTTTAGCAAAGTCGCAACATAAATCCAGAGAAAAGTAAGTAATCTGCTATTGATTTACACATAAAGCAGCAGATATGGAAGATATGACCCTCACGTCTCCTCATCATGGAGAAACACATGTGAAAACCCTCACACGGCCTTGAGAAGTCCAATCTGAGGTGTTTGTTGGTTGATGAAACGCTAATAAAACGACAGATGGAACAGACACCTCATACGGGAAAGTATAAAACTTTGGGGGAATTCAGTTGTGTTGTGAGTCATAATTAATGCAAATTTTTTCCAAAATAACATCATAAGGGTATTTTTTTTTCTTTTTCTTTTTTTTGCATATGTCCCTTTAGGGCTCCAAAGTATTTCAACCATTTTAGCAGATGAATCCATCGGCAACTATTTATTTGCATAATGGCGTGAGCTGCAATATTCAATCCAGCCTAAGTAAATAACTGATGCCATGGGGCCATGCATCAGCGGAAGGATAAATGGGCCGCCCACTCAATGCCAGCATCACATCGAGCCCTTGTTATAGATTCATTAGAAGTGTCCACATGTGCTAATTAGGTCATCTTGGCCTGGGGAAGGACAGGAGCTGAAGGGTACTCCGTGAAGTGTGGCGCCCGTTTTTTTTTAGTTTTTTTTTTTTTTTTACTTTGGCCCTTGCTCTGCAGTGGTGCAGCCGAGCAGGAGGCACAGAAAAAGTGATGCGAGAGATACACACGTTAACACACACACACCGGGGCACATACACGATCATGCACACGTGTCGTTCTGAGGAGTCCAGACTGGGATTAACAGATTAAGATGTGGAGCTCCTCTAATCTGACTGCTTTGTCAAATTCTACACACTGACCAATAATCAACATTCATTTAAGTATTCACAGAATAGACTATTTAAAATGTGCCTGCGTTAAAAGTCACTGTATCCATTTCTAAAAGTGATTACTGTTAGGTGTAGTTGTAAAAAGCTGAGCGGACACACGTCTCCAGATCCTTGCAAATAAATTAACAAAACACAGTAAAGCCAGATTGGTCAGATTGTGTTTCTTGGCTGACTGAATGTTCCCTGCGAATGACTCCACTTATGGCCATTTTACAATTGGCCATTTTCTGATTCAGTGCTTATGGAGAAATTACAAAATCTCTTGTCTGTGATGGATGTTATTCGAAAGTACAATACCAGTCACAAAGTACAGTTCTTTTGATTTTGATGCGGAATTGCCGAGCGATACAGTATGTGGTACAGTCTGGCATTGCATGTATGTAGGAGTGTGCATGAAGACCTGAGTGAGCGTCCACGCTGTCACGTTTGACGCCGCGATGTGCTGATGCGCAGTAAAAATCAATCAAAGAGTGTGTCATCTTCTAAAAGTGGCTCCTTTTCTTTGACTTCCCCCTCTGTTCCAACAGCTGGGACCGGACCTAGGAGGCTCACGCTGGGATGGATGAATCCCCGTCATCCTCCTGTGCTGCTGCTATTCTCCCAAGCTCTTTTTTAACAGCCCATTGTTTCCAGAGCTCCACTTATTTTCATAGAAAACAAATACCCCTTCTCCGGAGAGAGAGAGCGAGAGAGAGAGAGAGAGCGAGAGAGAGAGTACGAATATTTTGCCAGGAAATGACACCACAGAT
>OMNV01002169.1:5620-30860 GCA_900303265.1 Brotula barbata
AAGACATTTTACTAAAGTTCTTGCAGGGCTGAATGACATTTGTTTTCCAATAATGACTGTAGTGAAAAAGCAGATATGCAGCTGTATCTGATGAGGGAGTCGGACGGTCTTCCTTGTTTTGGAACGGCTACAAAATCCTCCCCGGTCCCTCGCTGCTCTCAGAGGCTCCGCAGCAGAAGCAGCAGCAGCAGCAGCAGCAGCAGCAGCAGCAGCAGCAGCAGCAGCAGCAGCTATCTCCTGCCCCCTGCTGTGCAGACAGTCCTCTTACAGTGGAACCTTGTTCTCTGAGTGGTCATGTATGTGGTTCTTCTGCATGTGCACAAGACAAAACAGAGATCCAGAGCCCCTCCACCCCCAGTGCTCTGTGCCCGCACGCGGCTGGTACGGGCCTGGTTCTTGGTCCGAGTCTGAGCCTGCTAGGCCTGCCTGTTTAGTCTGAACGGCTTCTAGTGCAGTTTGAGCTTGAAAGAGGAAATCTCCATGGGATCCAGGCTGATGGTGGAGTCATTGGCAAGAGGTGTGCTGGCGTGCATCAGAGTCAGAGACATGGGCTGGAGCAACTGAAGGTCCAGGTTTCGAAACAGCCCTGACACATTGAGCTGCAGAAAAAGAACAGAGCGAGAAAGAAATGTCATCTTATTGGACCAAAAGGTCTCCACTCCAGCAACAAATACTGTGTGTGTGGTCAAAGTGTGGTCAAAGAACTGCCAGAACATCCTTGAGCTCTGTAGCTGTGTGTGTGTATGTGTTTCTACACAGACCTGTCCTTGTGTGGTTGTACAGTTGAAGCCCAGGTTCTGCGCCTCCAAGCCGCAGTCTAGACCAAGACGATGAAGGATCATGGCTGTGTGTGGAGAGGGTGAGTGGGGATCCTGCTGCTCACGCAAACACACACAAAGACAGGGACTCAGCATAGGAGTCAACAGCACACACTGAACATTTAGCACAAAATAAACATTATTATAGATTCGTGTGGTCACCTGACTCTGGATGCTGCGCAGGTTCAGCAGGTGGATGTCGCAGGGGAGGATGGACTTGAGGGGGGCAAAGGTTTGGAGGGGAGGGATGCCACGCTTCTTGGGGAGAACAGGCAGAGCCAGGACCTCGTGGTTCAAGAAGGCGTTGGTCATGTGACTGAGTATAGATGGGTAGCTTGTGGTTCCACTGTCCATCATCTGGAGTGGCAGCAGACAAAGGAGTACAGGCTGTCAGTGATTTACTTATTGATTGAATCTAATGATTATCAGCGAGTCTCCTCTCCATTTTGCTATTATTGACATACGGGGGGTCTACGTAGAAATACAGCCTACAGTTGTAAACTGAACTCTAGTGAAGATGGAGTACTAATCTCTATTGGAATTGTGTTGCAGCTTCAGCCTGGTGATGGGGTGTAAGGTCAAACATTTCAATTAGGAGCAATTCAGTTTTTTCAAACAATGAGTGACATCTCACTGAATGGAGGGCCGTGGCTGGCCAAGCAACCTCATCCGATGTACTACCAGCAGTTTAAGTAAAAAGAGAGAGATAATAAAAGTGCAACCAGTGCCTTCCTTTCTCTGCCAATCTGGATCCATTTCGCCGATAAATGATATCGTTTGTTTCTTTCAGTGCTGCTGCTGTTGTAAAGATGGGTCTGTTTTGGCTACGGGGTGGAAGGAAGTATTGAAAAAAAAAAAAACTAGGAACTGGAGGCACGGGATTGGCTATGAAGCGGGTTAACGAGCATCTTTACTGTTGCCACGGCAACTTTACCTCTTGAAGTCCGTCACTCGATATTTGGGGGAGGAAAGAACGAAAAAGGGAGGAGAGTTTGGCAAAGAAACCCTCATGCTGAAGGTAATGAAGCGAAAAAGAGAGAAGTGGAAGAAAAGAGATGATTGGACAGGATAATAAAGAGACAGATGGAGTAGTGATGAGTAAAAGATATGAAAACAGGTGTTAACGAACCAAATGAAAAAAGAACAAGATGCTTCCATTCAACAAACAAGCAGTGATTTTACAAATTGACTTGAAACTACAGAAACGCAAGTGCAGAAAGTCATCATTCAGCTTAATAGCGCCCTGCATCGTCGTGTTTCCCGACCTTGTTGCCTGTGGATCTCCTCTCCAGCAGCAGCCGGAAGCGGTTGGCCGTCTTCTTGTTGTCCTTCAGGCCCTGGCCAAGCCCACGATTATCATCCTGCATCAGCCGTCGGTCCATAATCACTTCCAACTGGCCTGAGGGAGGACAAACAAAGACAACTTCGACTCAAATCTATGGCTTGGAACCAATCAATGAGGCACCAGTCACTTAAAAACTGTTCTCTCAAGGGACGGTTGGGCTAGGGTTCAACGAGAACTTAAGAATACAATTACAATAAACGTCATTAAATAAAACACGGACCGCTCTCGAGGCTGCTGACGCCCAGCGACTGAGCTGTGTGCAGGGAGAGACGGTGATTGCTGTCCTGGATGTACGCCTGGCTGGGCATGGGATAGAAGTTGGCTTGCAAGGGAAGCTTTAGATAGCGGCGACGGGGCTGCATCTACAGTACACACACGCACACACACACACACACACACAGACAGACAGCAAGACAAAATATCTCAGTGTAATCACATAGTTGATAGTTGTAGTAGTGTTTCTAAAACAACAACAATAACAGAGGATGTTTCCATCTGTACGGGGGGCTAACCTGGAAGCCATTGAGGTCTGTGTAGAAGACGTCTCCACTCTCAATGTCAGTGACCAGTCGCATAGCCAGCTCTTTATTTGTCTGATCTCTGATGTCCACCATGGTCGTGATATCTATTGACAGGCCGTCCACCCCTGAAAATACAGAGCCAAAAAAATCAGACCACAGATTGGTGTGAATGGATGTACGCTGATTTAAATTCATTTGAATGCAACTCGCAAGTAGTGTACTGAAATACACAAGGGAAAGTACAAGATGAGCTGGAAACACGGTCAGAGGACGAGGAGAAGTGCTTGAATTAGAAATTGTTCTCCCCTCATATTTTTAGCATATTGGCATTAATAGTGCACCATCTGTTGCCTGGAACGAGCGTATGCAAAGTTACTTGAACTCCTTCCATTGTATAATATTATGTGTATTTATTACCTGGCACGTTGTTTATGCGAGTGATTTGTTGAAAATGCTGGCAGTGTGCCACCACCTCCGAGAAGAGAGGGCCCTCCACGACACGTACTACCGGCGGTTCTTTCAGATTGTAGGGCTGAGAGCACAAAGAGAGGAAGAAAAGAGAGCAGAAAATGGGGTGGGGATAAGCAAGGGAGAAAGAGTGAGGAACAGCAGCAATAACAAGATGAAGTACAGCAGCCGAGCCCCGGCAGTACAGTGCTCTCTGTTATCTTTCTATCAAAGACAGATGAAGCAGCACCCTGGCTGCCCCGAGCTCCCCAGCATGATACAATACACCAGGGAGGTCCTTTCAAAGGCCTGCGAGAGGAAAACAAGCAGCCGAGACGGGAGAAGCGAGTCGATACCTTTGCTTTTCCATCAGGGAGGAACAGGTACGCCCCGCTCTTGTCCTTTGAGGGGCGAGTGCCATAGACCATGAACTGTATCTGGACCTTCACTTCTTTAGGGTCATCTTTGCGTCTGATGCTCTGAAAATTCAGAGCAAAAATGGAAAGTGAGAAAGTTCAAAGAGGAGGATTAATTGGGCACGCCACATTAAGTTTGATCAAACAATCACTCTGGATGAAATATAGAATGACCTCATCTTTAATTCAGACTTATTGACTGAACGGGGAAAAAAAAAGAAAAATCAGCAGATATTGATCCAAGTAATGCTGCGAGAAAAATACCTCCAGCAGGCCCGTGGCTCCAGAGAAACCAAGCGTTAGAGACTGACTACTAATGTAGAAGGTCTGTTGGTCGGCCTGTTGAGAGCGGATGGGAAGGGGGTCCAGGGCCCGCGCACTGACCCCCCGCCCAGACAGCCTGAGCACGGTGTCAGAGCGGAGTGTCATCGGGGAGTCGGGAGAGTCGTAAAGATGGAACACAGCTAAACCCAAGGGTGGAAGACGAACCATGAATGTTGCCTGGAGAGAGGATTACAGGATGGTATCAAATTAATACTTGACTGAATAGAATTAAGCCATTACCCAAATATGCTGAGCACTTAATCTCTTACCTCAAACACCTCCGCACTCATTTGGGTGGAAGAGCTCCACTGAGCACTCAGCTGCACCGGAACAGTCTGCCCGTCCTCGGTGAGCACCCGCACTCTTACCGTGTTGACCAAAACAGTCACCGCGCAAAGTCGCTCCTGCTCGACCGGGTTGAACAGAACCACGTACCTGGTAGGGGAAAAGCAGAGGAGCAATCAGGAGCAAAGAATAAGGAGGAGGAGCAAGATAAGTAGCTATGGGGGTGAGTGCGAGCTGAACCGTGGAATGGGATGCAGATAATACCTCGGTCCTGCTGGGTCCAGCTCAATTAAAGTGCGCTGAGGCAGAGAGTCCTGGGTTGCACGCCTGTCATCCTACACAAAGACAGATAAAAGCCGTGGGACACACTGATTATTTACACAAGACAACATACGCATGTTTTCCCCGACCAATTTATCCAGCACTGTGAGAGAGTCCCTTCAGGTTTTCCCTTACCGTCTCGAGGAAGGGCTCCGTCTGGTAAAAGCGATAAAACTCTTTATTCTTCATCAACAGGTAATGAGCAGCATTGATGATGACTCTCTTCAAACCGATGATGGAACGCAGTAACCTAGGAGGGGTGGGGACGATCAAAGGCTCAGCCAAGGCACATAAGTAAATATATATGTGGTATAAAGCACAGATGAATGTAACAAATTTGTTTACTCTCATTATCGTTACAGTAAGTTTTTTGTCGCGTATTTATCGTACTTTTGAGTTTTTATGTTTCAAAGTATTTTACATTGCTAGATTAAAAAAACTGCCTTCCTTACAGAGTAAAAAACAAAAAACAAAAACAAAACTCCAAAAGCTGTCGTCCATCTGCTACCTGGCAACGTAGCATCTTGTTCACTGCAAAGTGCACAAGGCTGATCAGAGTAACGAGGCAGATCTAAAGTGTGCCGCTATGTTGTGTGTGTCTGAGTGTATCAATGAGTGGAGTGAACTGATCACCTCCACTCTGTCTTTTTGTTTTCTTCAGTACACTTTCATTTCTGCTTTGATGCACCACATATGTGAAGGTATTATCACTTATAATAGATGTTATTATATTTCAGGTTTAATTCATTTGTCTCGTCGATTAATTTGACCTGTTCATTTCGGTTAAAAACAACATGATTTACATATCTGCTTGCCCTTGAATTTCACGAGAAAGGTCATATACAGCATCTATACACCTCCTACACTGTTAAAAAAGTAACTGACTTAATTTTTACGTTATTTTCAGGCATTTTTATGCACTTAATAATCCAGTACAACACAAAAAGGATTATATAATGTTCCCATATAATGCCCTCTCCTTACTTGGTGCCATAGTCGATCACAACATTCTCCTTTGCAGTTCCAGTGATGGCGTCATGATGCTGAAAGAGGCCAACAGCTCGTCGTGCATCGACTAAAAGGGCATAATCTGAGACCGGGTAGCGTCCTTCCATTCCTGCATGTCGAGCATTCGCAACAGCCAGACTGTAGAGGATCTCTGCCCCCCTAAAGAACATTTGCAGGCAGTTTTGGTAAGAATACAGCAACTCCTAGTAAGATAAATATGTTTTCTCAAGCTTACAAGTATTCTAAACAAGACAGCAAAAAAAGGAAGAGTGCAAAATACTGCTCCGTAAGATAGAAAGTGCATTTGATATGTGAAGTGTTCTGATTTTTATATCAGTGATGTAATTGTCCCAACCTGAGGTGTGACTCCACAACACGATCCAGACTTTTATAAAATGGCCGAGAAGTGAAATAACCAGTCCAGTAGTGGTCCTCACGGTCCGCATAGGCAAAGAAATCACCACTAAGCACTGGGAAGTCTGCAGGTCTGGATCCGGGGTCAACTCCAGTTGATTTGTACACAGCATTGAAGTATTCTGTAAGAGTTCCAAACTGGGCCTGGACAAGCAAAGAACAGTGACAGAGGAGTGAGGAGTTTAGATGAACAAGATTGAATCTTTTCACTAACGTGACTCGACAAATGAGGGGAAAAAAGGCTTTGCTAAGCATGTACTTTTAATTCCAATGGTAATTTATTAATGAATACTTTTTTTGGTTCTGTCAGCAGTTTAAGTAGCACAGGTTGTATGCGATTTGTAAAAGCTGACAAATTAAAGTCTCACCTGTACGTGCATCTCCGGGTGAGAATTCATGTAATCAAAAAGCTTCTGGTAGTTGCTGTACTGTTGATCCCACTCCAAGGATTTGTCATAACGGAAGTCATCCCCTAAAGGGACCAGAAGCACCTTGCTGCGGTATAGCTTGGACTTTTTACGATACTGGTCCAGTAAAAGTTGTGCCCTGTTTTACATAGAGGATGAGAGGAGAAGAAGGAGAACATGAAGGGCAAATATCTTGGCATCCACACTGTACTGCTTTGCATATGCCAATCTTCTCAAAAATGACAACGACCTTGGATCGAGCTTCTTTGCATGAGCGACTCACTTATCTCCTCTGGAAAGTTTCTACAGCGAGACTAAATGCTCCACACTGTGACTGAAAGAATATCTGCAGTCTTTATCTCTTTCTATCCAATCATCCACCCACTCTGGATGTTATGTTATCGGTTCACATTCATTTGAGCTTACTTTCTATGTGAGTTGGAGCTCAGTTCCAACATTAACAAAAACTGGCCCGGAGGGAAGGCTGCTACCATACACGTCTCACCTTTCTGCAACATTGCTCTCCACCACAGTTTTCGGAGGCACTTTCCATGGACAATTTATCCGACCACCTGGCAACCTCTTGAAGTCAAATTGGCAGCAGATCTTGGGGTCGGGCCCACAGGTGTGAGGTACATCATAGCTGTAGAATGGCATCATGTGGCAAAAAATGTCTGTGCTTGATGCTGGGTCTGCCAAAGTAACAGAGAAAAACCAGGGACAAAAACAGTGTGATCATAGACGTCTGAGATACTAACCTCACTACTGATAAACATCTAGTGAGCAACAATGGAAAGATAGGAAAGCTCAAATAGATATCAGCACTGTAGGGAGGCCATTTCTTCAACATCATAGCCATATTCAGCTGTCACGCAATTCATTTGAAGAGTGCACTTCCATGACCTTGTTGTCCTATTCGAAGTTTCCCTTACTTCCTACAGCAAAATCAGTGCCCTGATTCATCGAGAGGTAAGCCAAACCCACATAATTTGAATTATTTTCTCCTCTTCACTCACCCCAGGCCTGCCTCCACATGAACTCCAGGCTGCGGGTTGCAGCAAAGTGTTTTTTAATGGAATAGTGGACTCTCTGGATCAGCATACTGGTCAAATTGGCTCTCTTCAGCAGGAATGGCATAGTAGCACTGTGACCAAAAGGGTCCACCGCCCACCCGCTGCGAGGAGTTATACCTAAAAAAGCATGTGGGAATAAAACACGTCAAGATTACACTCAGATAAAGGAATGAAAACATAATGTTTTCAAAGTGATGCTCAGCAGGTAGGCCGCAGCTGAAAAGGTGTTTTTAATCTCCCGCTGAGTGTGAGGCTACACTTAATGCATATTGGATAAAATGTTCAGGTTTAACCTTCAGGCACAGAAAGGATTTTTATGTTGTCAACAGACTTTTATGCACTGGAAAGAGAAAGAGACCCCCCGCCCCCCAATATTTAATGGCAAAAGGACAGAATGTTACACTTTGCGAACAGGGAATCATTTTGTGTGCGTTCTGTACCTAGATTCGTCTCTAGCCACTGATGACCTTCGATGAGCTGGTCCAGCATGGCAAAATAATGAGCGTTGGCTTCATCCGTCATCACCCAGCCTCCTGTCACCATCTCAAGTTGTCCTTCAAGGATTAGTCTGTTGAACAGGGGGGATTTAGAAAGCAAGGTGAGGATTTTCTGTGGGAGGGTCACTTCAACCAGATAACAAGCTATTTTCAGAGTGTGCACTATCCACCAGTGGATGCTAAGTACTGCGTAAGACACTTAAGTAGTCATTATGAAACTGACCGACTGATCCCTGTCCACATGCTTTGCTAAGTTGTGACTCACTTGCGCATAGCCTCCTGTTTTTGTGCATCTGCTGTCTCCCACCACTTGGAGAAAAATGAAATCTCAGACCAGATGAACTTCCTGCGCGGGTCCTCAGCCAACTTCACCACCATGTTGTTGAGAATGTGCTGCGTTTGGTCTGTGAAGTACTTGTCGAATGTCTTGATCCAGCCTATCAAGAAAAGCAGGTGCAGCCAGGTTAGTAAGAGACAATACTGTAGAAGAAGTGCTGGCTTGAACCAAAATAACACTAAAGCCCACTGCTCCTCATAGTTAGGATGGGTTAAAAGCAGAGAAATTATTTCCTGATGGGATCAATGAAGGGCTGTTCTTTCCTCTTTTTTTCTTTCAAATTTGAGTGAAGCTTTTACTGGCAGGAAACTATTTAACAAAGTGGTTTACAAGAAAGTCAATGAAATACATTTATTATACGCTTCAAACATAACATGGCACATAGTACTACAGCTTATAATTATCCTGTCAACCATTTACTGAGGTCAAAGCTGCATATGAAATAAATTACTAAATAGTATTAAAAACAGAATCGTTTGGAAGGCCCCTGAAAAAGTCAGGTAAGCTCGAGAGATCACGTCCTGAGGTTTTCTGTTCAGTGTCCACCAACATGCACAGCATGGTGGACAAGATAAGTATTGATCGCAGGACTCAAACGCTGTGCATCTCTCATTGCTTTTGCCCCACTGAACTGTAGTGAGATAAACCCCCCAGAGGACTTTTAGGAAAAAGACCACCTATAAAGTCTGTCAAAGCTAACAAAACCATTTGTGGTTGAACTACATCGCTACCATCTATGAACCACAAACAAAGAATTCTGAATATATTATAAGTTGGGATAATATATCAACAGTATAATCGGATGCAAGTTCAAACGAAGCCCATTCCTGTTATTGATGGACAAAGTTTGCGAGTCTCTGCACACTGTCAACATATCAATAACTGTCAAGTTAGTCAGCTTGTGGCAGGCTGGTAAACACACTTAATGGAAATGACAGTCCAAAATAAAATCTTAGAAATTCAAACCTAAAAATAGCTTGGCTTTCTCAATGCCAATAAGTTTCTAATTCCATTGTTTGTGCACAAGCCATCAATCGTGGCTTACATTATGCTAATAACAATGACAACTAATGAATCAAACTTTCAACGATTTCTATACTCCCAACGTTACCCCAACTATGATCAGGCTTCCTAGCAGCTGGCTCGTCTCTTTCCATTCAGACAAGAAACTATTTGTCATCTCCTTTGTCCGTTTAGAATTCATAAAATCAGTTATATCTTCTCTCTCACAAATAAATAATTAATTATGGTCATCGGCAAGTAACTGCATTTCTTTTCTTATGAATAATATTGGGTCGTTAGCAAAAGAGTGGATAAAAACAGATGTGCTGCCCAACAAATTTTTATCGTTATCAGCAAATTGAGCAATTTTGTTATGTTGAGCTTTATACTTTATATGCATCCCATATATCAAACGCTGCTATTGCCACTGTCCCAAGATACCATGTCAAACATAAAAATAAAAACTACATTACCAATGTTTCACTGTGTGTAGAAAGTCTGTGCAACACACCTGGATCATTGTGGGAATGGGGGACCACAAACACTTGAAGCGGCTCCTTGTCCCACTCCTCGGGGTCGTAAGTAATATCAAAGCCCTGTTTCCATACTCCACCATCGGGGTTGTCAAACTTCAGGAGGGAGTATACATCTAACATCTAAAAAGAAGTATAAAAACTCATCAATTCACCAATAGCTGCATCATTTAAAAACATGCCGTTTCATTTACAGTGTAACTTATTGTCTAACTGCACATTTGTCCTAGCAAACGAACCTGAACATCTGTTTGACCACGACTGCCTACGGCAAACTGGCAATCCTGGGGCTTGACAGTGAAGAAAGTGGGGCGACCATCGAAGGGCAGCACCCAAGAACCATTGGCACTCCTGAAGGGCAGATGGCCACTGGGAGATACAGCTCCTGTGTCTGTGAGCTCCATCACAGAGTCCTTTATGTGACTGATAATTTGATGGTTTTCCTCCAGGAGCTGCTCCAGCTGCTCGATTCGGTTTTGCAGAACTGAGATCTGGCTCTAAATCATGCACAAGTACACATGCTGGAATGATTAATCACGTGGATGTGTGTCATCGCAAAACATCTGTTGACCAAATATTCCTCTCTTCTATTTAAAATGCCTATGAAAACAAAATTCAAAAGGCACACAAGTGATGCAACTACATGAAGAGCGGCTGTTATTTTGAACAATACAAAAGTATATTAAAGCCTCTCAGGTTGTTGGGTAAAAATAGTGTTGAAGTACACAAATTATTCGGTTTAGTACAAACACTTACAATCAAGCCTTCCAGCATAGTTTATGTTAATTTCTGCTTTGATGTGGCTCTTCAAAGAAGAGTCTGGGAAGTAATGCCTCAGACCTTAAAATAGCGTTCCATTAAGTATCACAATACAGTGTGCACAGAGCCACAAGAATAATTACAGAAAGGAGCTTTTAGAGCGCTACCACTACAGCATTTAATCTTACCCTTGGGAAGTTCCCGCCATTCTGTCGCCTTGCAGGATCGTGTTGGACTCTATCCAACATCAGGTAAAGTGAGAATACAGCCACGCAGAATATGGCCCCTCCACACACTGTCACCTGTTTCCTCAGCTTCATCCTCTTCTGGAGCAGTGGTCTTTTCCGTGAATTTTAAAAAACTGACCTTGACTGTGGTCTATTTTCTCTTCACAAATAAAAAAAGTCCTCTAAACAGCAGAGTGTGATCATTCACAGTGCAAAAAAAAAAAAAAAAAGACAGAAAGTGGCCCGCTAAACCTGTGTTAATGCTTCAATTTCACAGCCACCATACTTCCAGCCTCCACTCACCATACTGGAAACCACAATGAAGGGGGGCTACGACGAGAGTGGACAGGGGTACTAAATCAGCAGTAGCTGGCAAGCAGTCTGTCAGCTTTGGCCGAACCACAGCCACTGGTGGGCTCCTTCAAAGTCACCCTTGTCCTCAACCATCCAAACCTATGAGATTGCAGGAAATGGGAGAAGAAGAAAAAAAACAAGCAGGGCTCAAACAGGAGGGGCTCGAACACTGAGCCTAGTGTCCCTGTAGCATGATGTGTCTCTGTGTGGCCCTTCTCTACTGGTCCAGTCCCCACTTCCACAGCAGTGTCTAAGCCTCCAGTACAGCCAGAGTCCAAGTTCTCTCATTTGGCCTCCAGGGCCATAACAGTTTGCATACTAGGCTGCAGCAGATCAAAGAAAGGGGCTGAACCAGAGAGTGAGTTGGCTTAGAGCAGCAGCTTTTTAATCAAGCCACAACTTTGCCCAAGGAGCTCCGGGAATTAGAATGAGACAAATGTCATTCTTCTTTGTGGAGCACGGTGACGGCACATCAGCAGTCACAGCAGGGACTATATGCTCGCCCTTGATCAGTACTGCCAAGTTGAAATGACATCAGACATCTGCAGCTGAAAAGAAACATTTTAGAAATTTATAATTGAACATAGCAGCTTTGTCATTCACCAAAAGCACAAACGGAAGGGTGAGTGCTGGAGAAACGGTTTGATCCGAGGTGAAGGCAACAGGAAAACAATGGAGCTGTGCTCAGCGGCTTAGATTTCCTCTCTGGGCAGGGGTGTTTCCTATTTGTAAAGGCAATACGAGTGTAATCCAATCATTGAAGGGCTTTGACTGACTGACCACAGGGATTTTCTCACGTGCCTGACTGAAAACTGCCGAGGACCACCTGTGCTTCAAAAATGCATCCAATATTTCCAATAGGAATGACTTGTTTAGCTGGTTGGTTGGAATCAGTGACAGGGCTTCTTGTGTCAATATGGAACTGTAAATCTGGTGCAGACCTGCTTCAAAACAAGGACATATTACGAGGGAAAATGTTTAAAAAAAAAAAAAAAAAAAAAAAGGTCGAAATGGGGCAACATGTCAAATTGCATCAAACGATGTTTTTGGGTTATTAACACGGAGGTCCGGCTCTGCTGAACTTCAACTTGTTTCTCTTGGCTTTAGCTATCTCTGGGCAGCTAGCCAGGTACAACTACGTAGCTTGAAACTTGTCCACTCTGCTCACTGCCTCACACACACACTGTGCGTGTGGGTATTATCTGTAAGTCTCGAACGCACATCAGCTAGTTGACCCACCTAACACACCGCCGTGTACACAACTTTGACCGCCGCGGTCTATCGGATGGAACTGCAGCTAATCACGCTAACGCTAGCGATCAGATGTGGCGTTACTACTATTTTTCCGAGTAACAATAAGAAGTCAGCCGCCTGACTGTAACGCTTGTCATGTGAACTGAACATTCCGTCACACGAAAACAAGAGAACAGAAGACACGGTTGTTTCCCTCCGGCATTTCACACGTAAAGCCAGTCCTCCGCCGCACAGCCACAAGATTAGCGGGCAGTGTGGACTGATAACACTAATACGTGGCTGATATTTGCAGCTTCGCGTTCCACTTTCCATTAAAGCTCACATTCGCGCGCCGATATAAGAACAAGACCGCCCGTGAGCGACAGACATGTGGTTACCTGAGAGAAGAGAGAGACCCCGGAAGAGTGTCCCGCACCGGAGTGTGTGTTTCTTTTGCTCCAGTCTGACAGATCACCAACACAAGCTAGCTTGTTGTACTGAGCTGCTGCAAAGCCTTGTGGGAAGACCGAAGCTGCGCATCGGCCGATGATTGGCCGACAGCTTCCGCCGTTTCATCTGCTTACAAAATAAACACACACAAAGTTCTGTGGTAAATATGATACTCGTTGTGCAAATGATGGCATATGTATTATTTGGATATGATGCACTCACCGTCGTTGTGAAACACGGAGCTGACTTTTTTTTATTTGTTCTGAATTAGTTTTTTTTTTTTTTATCTCAATATATTTTTATGATGATGAACTCCTTGAACACTGGTAAATTATTTGCGAAATGACGACACATCCACCTCGTGTTATTTGAAGGCTTTTGGATGTTTCACTTCAAATATGAATAAAACAGAAACGGCATAAAAAAATATGAATTCTAATGAATTTCTGAAAAAATCCTTTACTGCAACCCTTACTTATTAAGCTAAATTTTGCTTTATTGTAGATTGTTTTTATACAGATTCCCCGGGAATATATCCTGATATTTTTGATAATTCACTCATGATAAGTCTAAAGAATCTAAAATATAACTTTAGAAAGATGGACCTATTGGTTGGTGGTTTCTGGTTATTAGTGGTTAAAATATTTCCATTATCTTCTTTCTTCTGACTGGATGATTTCTTATTAAATAACCAGTTTATTAATCATTTAAGTTTGTTATTGATGCTATTTGTAATTGTGTCCAGCAGGGCATTTTATATTTAGTATTTATCTTGTGTCTTATTTGCAAACTTTATATGGAAAGAAAGAAAGAACCCCACAAAGTATAAAGGTCCCAATCATTTTGTTGAACATCTTAATCTGAGCAAATTAACACTTGAAATATTGATGAATTGATGAAATACACTTTGTGTTTCTCCTGTTCCCAATGCTATGAATATCTTCTTGGGCTGAGTTGGAGTTCATGTGTAATGTATGATGGTAAACAAGTATTAAATTGCCACCTCAGCTTTTCAAAACATGGTAGGAGGAAACACTGTACCGGTACAGATAGCTGCACCATAAACCTGAGAAGCCCCATAGAACAAAAGTCAATGTTGTTTTGCAGATGAGTTACACCCTCTGTACATTTGATGGATCATTCATGACCTCATTTTCTATTCTATTTTTCTATTCAACTTAAATAATTAATTCACAAACTGCATCAGACAGGACATCAGCTGACAGTGTTGTTATGGACCTGATCCAATTATAAAAGCCAGTTAGCTTTCTGAACTTTCTGAAAGGATTCCAAAAATGTTGTATAACTGAGGTATAACAATGTTTATCTATAATAAATGCCTTTTTTTTAAAGGTGTAGCAGAAGCCATATCACAAATGGAAGAATGCTTCCTCTGAAAACATCATCGCTCACATAACAATGTCCTGATAAGGAGCACATGTTGTGTTTGCGCAGCTGTTTTTGATTTTGATTGCAGTCCTCTGGCCAATTTTCCAGGGGTCCCTGGCACAGTCACTGACACTTGTGGATCTCCTGTGGTTCTGTTACTTATGAGGTCTCACAGCAAGACCAGCCCTCAGGAAATACAGATCATCTGTCCAAGAAGAATATCGTGTCTTCTTCTCCAGCACAAACTCACATTGCTTCTATGGTAATATAAGAGTTAGCAGGTGTACCCAATCACAGTGCCACAGGGGAACACTCCTTCTCTCTGCGGCAACAGAGGACAAGCAACAATAGAGCATAGCTGTCCAAGTAAACGAGCCTCCCCATGGGACTCACACAGGACCTGCCAGACAAAAAGCACCTTCATTTTGTTGTCTTGACTCCAATTTCCACTGTAACTTAAACTTACACTGTGCTCCATTATATTACTCCACACAGGCGACTTCATTTTTCTAACTGGCTGCAGATAGTCCGATAATCATACAAAGGAGCGTCAGTTGCAGCAGGAGTTGGAGAGGTGCCTGAGCCAGCAGAGGGAGGCAAAGTCCAATGTGAACTCTGGTCAGACCAAGGAAGGGAAACCATGCACCCTGCAGAGCCAGGTGGCAGAGTAGACCATCAGGCAAATGAGGCGAGGAGGGGAGGGAAAGACAGGAGGAGAGAGTCGGGAAGGTCATCATGGAAGCGTTTTGTTTTATGGAGCAGAGGACCATCCAGAAGGCAAAGAATCAGTTGCAGTGGAGCGGAGTTTAGAGCCTATGCAATTTTTACAAATTGTAATTGCAATTGAATTTTGTGAATTCTATATTGCACATTAAATAAAAACGCAGTCTTGAATTGAGAAAATCCCACATCACTGGGCTGGGGTATAAGGGGTCCTCATTTCAACCAAGGCTCACATATAATAAAGTATAATATGGAACAAACAAAGCTAGACAAAGAGATTAGAGTCAGGTATTTCTCCACAGTTGTATTTTTTTCAGTATATATTATGCATATAATCACAAATTTATAAGTGAGAAAACGTTTCCTGGAACCAGTACTGTACCTACTAACTACATGCTTCCCTGCTTACCTTACATTTAAACAAGATCAGACCTTTTCATATTAACATAGTTACCATTTAAAATTAATATATACTTTTACATGAAAACAACCCAGAAAGTGTATGGAAGTGCTTCCGGCTGATTTAACTGAAAGCTGGATTAAAATAAAGAGCACATCTGCACCCTTAACTGCTAAACTACTGTCCACGTTGCCGTTAAACGTTCCTTTCAATGGCTGATCTGGACATCTGTCTTTTTTGACATCAGCAGCTTGATGAGTTCCAGAGAATGCGGTGTAACCAAATAAAGATGATGGGATTCTGAGCTCTGGCTCTGCACCCCTGGAAACTCTCTACCTTTTATGGTAAAAGACAATGGAGGAAAGGGGCGGGGCTAGTGGTGAAACGTCATCATCGTGCCCCGGACACCCGGAAGAAGGCAAAGATGTAACATGTTTAACCAGAAAGAATACTGTATAGACACTAAAAAAGAATAAAAACGACATTTTGACACTACGTAACATCGATTTTTATAGGAATTTGAAGATGAGTGTGACTGAAGAGTCAAAGGTAAGAAAGCCGGAGTTACGCAGCCGTTTTCTCAGATGCATTTATGGTCGATAACGTTTGGCGTCAGATACATAGCATAAAGAGAACGAGGACTTTTTGTCGCTGTTATGGAAAAAATATCCTCGCTCTTCCCTGACAAATGCCCTCATAGCGTACAAACCAGGGAAAAACATTATAAATTATTGCAATGGGTTCATCCTGCACATTCATTTATTGCTAAATATCTGGACTTGGCAAATCTTTCCACCGTGTTTAATTTCCCAATCCGATCTTCATCTTATTTTTAATTCCCTTGCATGGCTCTCTAAAGAACTTGCCTCTTTTAGGTTTATATTTTAGCAATTTT
Organism: Brotula barbata; assembly: GCA_900303265.1. NCBI lineage: Eukaryota > Metazoa > Chordata > Actinopteri > Ophidiiformes > Ophidiidae > Brotula > Brotula barbata. The sequence goes on from OMNV01002169.1 coordinate 21,799, forward strand.
CACCATAGTTTACTCGAGCCTCCTGAAATATTTGAAGAGTTCATTTGCAAAACCAGATAAAGTCCCAAAAGTCATTATTTTCTGTGCGTTCCAAGTTACATCAGTCAGACTGTAAGTCAATTATATTTTATTAATCTATTTAAATTAAAAAATGTTTTTATCCAGAATCCGTGTGACTAAAATTATCCAGGAATGCACAATGTAGTGTTTCCTCAGGGCACTCTGGCTTCCACTGGAGTGTCTGAATTGCCTGCAGGTCTTCAACCCTGACCTGGAGTATCAGTATAGATATAGAGAATGGATGGGTGGATAACTGAATAGATATTTCTTTATTAGTTTGTTTCATAAATTTAAGACTCTGTTTTGCACAATTTATCTTATTTTAAATCCAACATTATTACCTTTTCTTCTACAAATCTTATTATGGGTACTTCATGAAGAGTTATAAAAGTTTCTTTTTGTTGTCTTCTTGATCTTTGTTGCTCTGGCTTTTTCTTTTTTTATTGTCTCCTTCTGCTAAACAATCGTTAATATTTTATCTAGTTTTTGCTGTTTTATGTCCTCAGTTATTTTTGTTTGTTTGCTGTTTGACTGTACTTAACATTCTGTACCCAATTCTGTCGTATTACTTTAAATGAAGTTCAGTTCTGTTATCGTGTGTGTGTTACCATCATTCTCATTTCTTCACTCAGGACCCTGCAGTCCTGAAGGATGAGGGCAATGCCCTTTTTAAGGCAGGAGACATGCAGAGTGCTATCTGTTGTTATACCAAAGCCCTTAAGCTCAGTGAGAATCAAACAGACAGTGCTGTGCTGTACAGGAATCGCTCCGCCTGCTACCTCAAACTGGAAGAATACGCCAAGGCAGAGGCTGATGCTTCCAAAGGTGGGACCACCCACATTCAACATGTTTATGGAATCTCCATTCATAGATCTATGAGGCATATCCATAATTAGGCGGCATGGCTTAGGTGGTAGGGTGGTCGCCTAGTGATTGAAGGGTTGCCGGTTCGATCCCTGCCCGTCCACGTCGATGGTCCCTGAGCAAGACCCTGAATTGCTCTCGACAAGCAAGTGGGCCTTGCATGGTTACCTCGGCTGTGGGTCTGTGAATGTGTGAATGAGATGCAAACATTGTAGAGCACTTTGGATAAAAGCGCTATATAAGTGCAGTCCATTTAATTAAATGTGTATCTTTGCTTAGTTAATTGAAGGACAGCCAGTAAAACTTTTACTTGGATTGATCAAAGAAAAAAAATATTGACTGTATTTCTAGATAAACAATTCTTTTACTTGGATGAAGATTTTTATGTCTGTGTATGCTATATTTATATTAAGATAAATGTCTTTCTTTCTCCTCAGCGCTCGATACTGATCAGGGTGATGTGAAAGCCAGGTTCCGGAGGGCTCAGGCTTTCCAGAAACTCGGACGACTTGATCAGGCCTTTCTTGATGCTCAAAGGTGTGCCCAGCTAGAACCCAGAAACAAAGCTTTCCAAGATCTGCTCAGACAACTGGGAGCAGAGATCCAGCAAAAGGTGATATTAAATTAATCGTTATAGACCAAAGGTCATGAAGATTTTCCTCGTCTGTGTTGAGACCTTTTTTTTTTAATAAATTTCTCTTTTTTTCCAATTCTGTAGTCAGTGCAACTTAACTCCACGGACTCCCGTGTGCAGCAAATGTTCTCCCTTCTTTTAGATTCATCTGCAAAAGATTCTGACCGACAAAAAGTAAGAATGGCTCATCTGAATTCTACACACAGGCAGTTCCTTCAGTTGATTGCTGATTGGTTTATTGCAGTTCTCATATTAAAATATGATCCCTTCACCACTTTCAGGCTGCCCAGAATCTAGTGGTGTTATCTCGGGAAGAGGCCGGAGCTGAACAGATCTTCCGCAATGACGGAGTGAAGTTAATTCAGAAGCTTCTTCAGTCAAAGCAGGAGGACGTGGTCCTTTCTGCTCTGAGGACCCTGGTTGGTTTATGCACTGGGCATCAGTCTAGAGTAAGTGTGATATAGACCTCCAACAGTAACTATTGCGTCATATCAAAGACTCATTCTTTATTTTTCACTTCCTATTCCTATTCTAGTATGCTTATAATTTTACAAACGAGAAGACGGTGATCACCTGTTGGTCTTCATTGACTGATGCTGTGTTTTGCATGTTTTAGTTGTGTGACTTGTCATTTATTGTCTCATCAGACAATGGCCATAGTGAATGAGTTGGGGATGGAGCAGCTCTGTGCAGTGATGGGATCAGCTGCCTCCACAGTTTCCCTGGCTGCCTGCCATCTGTTGCAGGTGATGTTTGAGGCTCTGACAGAGAGAATGAACAAGGAGATCAGAGGAAAAGATGAAGCCATACTTCCCGGTGAGTTTCATATTTAGAGATGCCCCCTTATGTACGTTGATTTTCATTTTGTTTTTGAATTTAATTTCTTTTCATTTAATTTAGAACCATCCAAGGAGCTACGGTCAATGTTGCGCCACCTCTTGGAAATGATGCCAACATCTAATGTGTCGGGGCCTGGCAGAGACAGCGCAATCAACCTCCTGGTCAAACAAGTGCCCCGCAAGTCCTTAAAAGACCCTGACAACTCTTTGACATTATGGGTGATAGACCAGGGTATGAAATACACCATCATCTAATCTCAAATTTTTCACATGCTTATGATGAAAACCATGAGTAAATCTTCTCAATTTATTGTATTGATTATTTTACTGATTTGACTGTGCGTAGATGAATGACCTCCTTGTTCTCCTGTAGGATTGAAGAAGATCATGGTGGTGGCAGGAACAGTGCCTGAGCTCTCAGACGGACCACCTCTGACAGACAACTCCCACATGAGTTGCTCTGTGCTGCTCAGCAAACTCTATGATGACCTGAAGAGTGACAAAGAGCGGGAGAACTTCATCAAACTCTGTGAAGAATATGTCCAGTGGGTTTAATGCTCTGTTACTGATTTCACATTCACTATTTATTTGTATGTACTTTCTAATTTCATGGAAAATATTGTGTTTTTCTGAGCAGGAAACACTTTAGCTGCAGTGGCCTCGACAGCAAGTTACGGTCCATCCAGACTGTATCAGTGCTCCTCCAAGGACCGAGCGATGTGGGGAACAGAACTCTGGAAATGTCTGGAATGATGGATGCGGTGATTTCCCTGTGTGCCTCCAAAGATGTAATTCACCAGCAGGTGGCAGTGGAGGCTCTTATTCATGCTGCAGGCAAGGCTAAGAGAGCCTCCTTCATCACAGCCAATGGTGTAGCACTCCTGAAGGACCTCTACAAGCAGAGCGAGAATGACAGGATACGTGTGAGAGCGTTAGTGGTAAGTGCTGCAGCAAAGCATCTACTACGTGTGTGTGTGTGTGTGTGTGTGTGTGTGTGTGTGTGTATTTGAGAGAGATGGCAGAAACAACAGCTAAATGTTAAAATATAAAGCAACTATGATCTCCGTTGTTATTACACAGGGTTTGTGCAAGCTTGGATCAGCAGGAGGGACAGATTTTAGCATGAAGCAGTTTGCAGAGGGTTCCACACTGAAGCTTGCCAAGCAATGCAGGAAGTACGTCCACCTGTGCTACATTTTACGTGTTTTGGTTGATCCCATGCTCAAAAACTACAGATGAACAGTGTTGTGTCTCTCTGTCAGGTGGCTGTGTAATGAGTCTCTTCCCGCAACCTCTCGTCGGTGGTCTGTGGAGGGCCTCGCCTACCTCACCTTTGATGCTGATGTGAAAGAGGACCTAGTGGAAGACAAGAACGCTCTCCAGGCCATGTTTGAGTTGGCAAAGGTTTGATTATCCCCATTTTATCTGCCAGGGTGTATTCATTCAAAGTTTCTTTAATAATCTAATAATAAGTGTTCACACAACAAAAGATTTTATAAATAGCTCTGTTTCCCCGCAGTCTGAAGATAAAACGGTGCTGTTTGCAATTGGCTCCACTCTGGTGAACTGCACAAACAGCTACGATGTGGAGAAGCCAGACCCTCAGATGGTGGAGCTGGCCAAATATGCAAAGCAGCATGTACCAGAGGACCACCCAAAGGTCCAGAACTCAGCTTTAAGCACACTTTGTTTATGTGCTTCTGTATATTTCCTCCTTGATGTTTATTGTTTTTGGGGTTTTTTCATGGCAGGATGCAGCTTCCTTTGTTGAGAAGAGGTTGGTGAAGCTGCTGGAGACTGGTGTGGTGTCTGCGTTGGTGTGTATGGTCAAACACGAGAGTCCTGCCCTCACTGAGGCTTGTAGGGAGTGTATCGCCAGGTAAGAAACCAGCTGCATGTCTCTGTCACTCGCTGTTTTTCTTTTTGAATTTTTTCATATATAGTAACACCGTTTGTCACGGCAGGGTATTCTTGGCTTTGGTGGAACGACAGGAAGACAGAGGCACAGTGGTGGCACAGGGTGGTGGAAAGGTAAGAGTATAAAATACCATCTACTGGCTACACACTAATTTACACAATTCATCCTATTTTACCTTATTTTTGTTCATTTCATTTCTTAGGCTCTGATCCCACTGGCAACTGACAACACGGTGATAGGAAAAGTTAAAGCAGCACAAGCCTTGGCCAAAATAACCATTACATCTAACCCAGAGATTGCCTTTCCAGGAGAGCGGGTGAGAAAACATGTGGCAATGTGCTACTTCTGTTAAGTATCAATCAATTACCAGTAAAAATGACTGTTTATTCTCATCTCCCATTCATGTCACAGATGTATGAGGTCGTGCGGCCTCTCGTCAGTCTCCTAAGTCTGGGATGCACCTCGCTGCAGAACTTTGAGGCACTAATGGCCTTGACCAACTTGGCCGGCATCAATGATAGACTCAGGTCAGCCACCAGGGGGAGGTCTCTCCCAAGACTACAGCAGTGTCATAAAATGGGATCTATCTTTTTCTAAAGTCATATAGTGATTGATATATCTATTAATTTGACAATGCAGTTTGAAGTTTGTTTGTTCTTTGTTTTTTTTATGTTTCTGCTCGTCTTGATGATGTGCATTGTTTCACAGGCAAAAGATCATAAAAGAAAAGGCTGTGCCAAAAATTGAAGGCTACATGTTTGAAGAGCACGACCTGATTCGAGCCTCTGCCACAGAGTGCATTTGTAATTTGGTTCTAAGCACAGAGGTAAGACGCACACCGTAATTTGTAGTTTGTCTTACACAAATCTGCGGAAAGTGTAAGGGTTCAGTTGGGGATTTTGTCTGCGTCCTCAGGTGCAGAAACTGTACTTGGCCACAGGGAACGATCGTCTGAAGCTGCTCGTGCTGTACAGCGGGGAGGAGGATGAGAGGCTGCGGAAAGCTGCTGCAGGAACACTGGCCATGCTGACGGCTGAGCAGCCTGAGTTATGTGCTCGCATCCCTGGAACAGTAAGCAGGTCACTTCGGTGACCCCCACGCTAGCCTCAGCTTTACAGTTGTCGTACTAAAGCAGTGTCCAATGTGACTTCCTTTTCTGCTCTTTTCAGACAACCCACTGGATGGAGATCATGCAGGCCCTGCTGCTCAGTGAAAAAGATGATCTACGCCACCGTGGAGTGGTCATCATTCAAAACATGATGCAGGCAGAGAAGAGTTTGGCGGAGAAAATCATGGAGAGTGAGGCTCTCGAGATTCTCTCAGTCCTAGCAAAGGGAGCAGCGGGCACACCGGTGCCAGTCACTAAGATCGCCCAGCAATGTCTGGACAAGGCGATGGAGTATGGCATCATCAGGAGCAGGGACGAGACGGAAAGAGAGGAGGGAAATGAGCCCTGAAAACAGTAGAGTGTTGCTGATGTCATGAAAGGGACACAACTTCATCACCAGAAATAGTAAAAGGGGGCCACATAACTTTTACATTTTAAATTTGTGGAAACAACTGTATAAAAGTTTTTTGTGAAATTAGACTGAAGATGGCCTCTATGACATCATAAGGCTAATTGTTTGAAACCTAAAGCCGCTCCTAGACAATGAGCACTTTTTTAAGCTATAAGAATGGCTTTAGTTTTTAAATTTTGCAGCTTTTTCTTTTTATCACTACTATAAATCAATTGAACTGTTTTAAACAGGGCAACAGATAGAAAACCACCAGATTCTCCTTGACGTTTTCTGGCGTCAATGGGTGAGATTTGACAGCTGACTGGCTCTCCTCCTCCACTTTCCTCCATACTTTACATTGTAATGTATTCGATTCCATGAGACTTCGTCATCATTTCTATTGTTTTATTCGAACCCAATAGTACATTTCATTCACATCTATATAAAATTTTTGTCTTTGTAATAACAGCTCGCATCATTCCTAATTTTTAAATGAATGACTTTGAATGTGACTGAGAACACCGACAGAGAAATAAAGGATCTGCTTCTCTTTGAATCTGTGAGCTTTCTTGTACATTCGCTACGTATCGCCGATAGCCCAGTGCGCATGCGTGGCACTTCCGGGTAAGTCGCATGTTTTAACTGGGTTGACAACTTCGTTCATCACAAATGAGCTGGTTCGGGTTCGGTTTTAACGCCTTCGAACAGATATGTGATCACAAGAACTTGATATTAAATGGGAGCGAAGTCAAAGTAGTAAATCCAACGGAGATTAAGAGACATGCGGACAGAAATGACAGCAGACAGAGTTTGTGTATGAAGAGCAGCGAAATCAGAGCCAGCTGGAGTAGAAGAACATCTCTGCATTTGAATGGTAAGAGTGCAGCTTTAACGGGTTTCTCAACAAAATTTCCAACATTATCACCACTACTGTACCTATACTGTAACATCTATCTGCATTGTCTGTTTTTAGGTGAAAATCGTGTGTGTGTGGCAGGTTTTGGGACAGTCCCAACCGATGGGTGCTGTGGCATGGCCTTGGAGGAGAGCCTTGGCTGCAAGGACGCGTTCATCAATGAACTGTACCTGACTCTTGCTTTCAAAGACAGGATAGAGTGCTGGGATCTGCAGGACAAGAAGAAGACACGAACATGGAGCATGGAGATAGAAACCCAGTCAGACAGTTCTGGTAATGTATTCAAGTGTGTGTGTTTTGATCAGTGGTAGTGGCTGGATAATGCAATTTTATAACTGCTTTCCTACAGGACCCCCTCTCAATCTGCCGTTGGTTTCTGGAGGCTACATTGCTGCAAAGCCTCCCTTCTACCGTCCCTTGTCACCGCAGCTCAAAGCGAAGAGTTTGGCATTGGGTGCAGAGCACGTGGTCCTCCTCAGCGTCACTGGAGCTGTGTACACCTGGGGACTGGGCAGGTAGAATTAATCCTCTGTTGTTGTTTGGTGCAAAAACTTCAACTACATGTAACACAATATCTTTGTCACAATGCGACAGGTGTAATGGTTTACAAGAATGTATTTCATCATCAGAGTAATTCTATCCACACAGCAGGCAGTAGCAACAACTCTAACTCCCTTTGATGAGCTGAAAATATAAGAACTGCACACTGCATGAAGCAGCACAGCACGCAAAGATGATATGTAGGTGTACACCGCAAATCACAAACCCATCTGATCTCGGTTTAATTAGGGAACGTAGCTTTTAATTTCCCAGACTGTGTACGGAGTCGGGAGGAGGGAAAGGAACAACAAAAAAAAAGGCGGCCTCCTCTCAGCTTTTTGTCTAATGGTCACACAGGGAGAGATGATATATGTTTTACCTGAATAATCTTCTTGTGTGTATTTTTCTCAGCCACGGTCAGCTAGGACACGGAGGCCTCACTTCTGAGGAGGAACCCAGGGCAGTAGAGGCATTGTGGGGAATGCCAGTGAGCTCAGTAACCACAGGGGGCTGGCACTCTGCCTGCGTTAGTGGTAAGTGTCATGTGATGTGGGAAATGTAAAAGTGCCCCAGAGATCACGGAATGACCTCAAAACCACTTTGGTTCACAGCTGCAGGTGACCTGTATGTGTGGGGCTGGAATGAGAGTGGCCAGCTTGGACTCCCATCACAGGCCCTGAGGAAAGCACAGCAGCAAAGTGGCCAACAAGCAGGTTTGTTGGATTTGTTAAAGAATATATGAGAAATATAATAACTGTATAGTTTCTCCAGGATGCCATTTGTGTGATTTGTGGAGGTATGGAACTATAAAAAAAAACTTTCACATTAGGTTTATGGCTCAGTCAACAGATTTATCTCAACAAATTCTTCACTAGATAAGTATATGTATACTAAGAATAAATAGCTACATATGAGAAAAATTAAATTTATTGACATTTTTGATGAACTGTATCTGCAAATTGAAGTTAAAAAAAACTAAAACAACTGCTTGTCACAGCATCGTCAAACAAAGCTGCCAGTGTGTCTCCTAGAGAAGAGCCACTAGAGGGAGAGGGAAACAAAGACGTGTTCATATCCATCCAGGCCTTCCCAGCACTGCTGGACGTCGCCCAGTGTTGTGAAGTGAAAACAGTCAGCTGTGGCTCCCGGCACACAGCTGCACTTACAAGTAAGGCATCTATGAAAACGTGTGAATATTGATGAGTGTGTATTTACCAGGCCGCTGTCATTTTTAACTTATATTATCTTTTCTACTTTAGCCACAGGGGACCTCTACACTTGGGGCTGGGGTAAGATAACATTAAAAAACGAATTTGATACACATGGTCTTGTAAATGTATTCACATATAAAATGTTAGGGTAATAACGGCTCATTTGATTATTTCTATAACAACACTGAAAGTGGGTAATACAACCTGGAAATGCTCCCCCGACGTTAAAACATAAACCCACTGGCTGAACATAACACAATATGTCGAATCTACATGCCTGTTTTTCTTTTTATTGACATTTCAGGCGATTATGGTCAACTTGGACATCGGGATTTAATGAGCTCAGATGAGCCACAGCGAGTGGAGTTTTTCAGGGAGCGGCGGCTGTGTGTGGTGGATGTAGAATGTGGGGCGTGGAACACTTTTGCTGCTGCGATCGAGGAGGAAGCAACTTGAACTTTAATAAATTGGAGTCCGCAGATGGACAGTGGAGGTTGGATACCGTACAAGGAAGTGTAAATCATTTACATCTTGTCTTGAATCTGTATTTTTACACGTGCACCTTCTTGTATACTGGAAAC
>OMNV01002169.1:30880-41745 GCA_900303265.1 Brotula barbata
CAAGATAAATGTTTATATAAACTTTATTTTTCTTTAGAAGTTTTAAAAAACATGACAGGAAAGTTAATATTTCAAACATTGCATAAAAGAGTAGTTCAGTGGAATCGACAGGTAAATATAAATTAAGGCAAATAACTAAAATAGTTCAGATTGAAAAATAGCAACCATGATGAAAATCAAAGGAAGATCAGTTTTCATAGTCGACCGTTGGTCTTCAGAGCACAATCTTGAAAGAACTGTGGGGAGGAAAAAAAGAATTGAAGCTGTTGAAACTTTAAGCGACATACAGTACATAAAATAGTGGTTACAGTTTACAAAATACTTCTCACCTGACAAAATCTGGTGATCTTGAAATGACATGCTGGAACTCGGAGAGGTTCACCGTTCCATCTTTGTCGATATCGGACTCTTGAAGTATCTAAAACCAGCAGCAGAACCAGCTGTTAGACCCTCTCTGTGTGCTGTGTACCGTGTTGTGGTGTGTGCGGTGGGGCGTGAACTCACGTTGTCTATGAGCTGTCTCATTTCCTCTGAAGTTAGTCTTGTTTCGTCGGTCTCCCCAGTCAGACAGTTCACCAGCTTCTCCAGGTCACCGTAGTCCAGGGTGCCATCATCATCAAAGTCTGGACTCAGCAAAGGAAGTTCATTAGCCTACAGATTTATCGTCAAACAAATCAGGACAGCAAACTCCATTTTGTATCTACTTGAATTACCAAAAATCCGGAACGCATAGTGGGACTTGATCTCCAGAGATGCAGAGTCACTGAAGGCACTTAAAAGATCCAGAAAGTCCTCGAAAGTCAGACTCCCATCTTTGTTTTCTGATGTGGAAAATACGTGGCAGATTCTTTTCCTGAAAGGGTTGCACTGTACGGGAACAAGTACAAGGGTCATGAACACTTATCAGCTTTACAGCACCTTCAGCACTTACTCCACGTTCCTCCAGAACACTTACGGTACAAAACCATAAATGAAATGAACATTTTCTACCTTGAGCTCAGGCAAAGTGAGAATCCTCTCTATGGGCACTCTGGGATTTTGCTCGCCTCTGTGCTCTCTGAGGAGCAGTTCACTGAATCTCTTGTGAGCACTGGACAGAATTAAAAACACAGACGTGATCATTTACCAGCAGCAAGACAGATCCAACATTATGTTATGGCATCCAGGCGACTACTTACAGGAGGATTTCTTGCTTTGTTAAGAATGTCAGTTCCTGAAAGTACAAGTAAACATGGTCAGAATAATCGCCACAGATGAGCCAGGATTACTAATTTGACTTAACTTCACACTGGGATATGCATATGAGTACCTAACAACGTTATGTTACGAGTTTAAAGCAGATGACAACACTTCCTACGTGTTGCTGCTAAAATGCGTAAGCTAATTTGGCCATAACTATTATGGGGCGCAAAAATAACAACAACTCCTCTCTGTTCACGACGTTACTAATGTTTTCCACCGTTTACTTACTTGGTATTCCGACAGTACGTCCTTCCCCAGCTGACTTGCTGTGGTACCCATAGTGTACTCGTCTGTAAAAGTTCAGCTTTGTTTTCGATTCGAGTTAACTATCGGGATAACTTTTGCTGTGAGACTTACTTCCGCTTTCCGACTGGCGAGCTTCTTCCCTTTCCTGTAGGCACGTAAGTGTTTCCATAGAGACACGCAGGGCAGAAAAGACAACAGTTGGTAGATTGCACCGTGAAAGGTGTTAAACGTTGTCGTTTGTGTGCGCAGGAAAAGTTTTAAGAATCGAACACGCACGTTTGACTTGTTTGTTGAGGGACAAATTGGCGCTTAGACTGCAAAACAAGTTCGAGATTTAAACTCGGAAGAAGCAGCAATGGTTCTTTATTTATAACGTTTTATTTTGAAATCTAGGACAAATGGACAATTGTTAAGCAATTTGTATATAATGACCCCAAACATATCCAGAATGAAGAGATTTTTATTTATATATATATGTATATATATCAGAACTTCTCTAGAAATTCTTCGATTTTTTTTTTACATTTTATTTTATTGAATTCTTTGGTATTTTATTCTGAAATGTTTTTTTATGGCTTTCCTACAAGGGATGTTGAATTATTAAAAGGAATGCTAATGTGGAGAAGCCCATTAAATTTATCCAAAGTCTTGTAAACAACCCTAAATAAAAATGTATTCTATTACCGGTTGATATACTGAACCAATGTTTAAGGGGTTAAATAATTTCCTTAAAATGTTGTGGTTGCCTACAGCATTTGTACTACCTGTTTGCTTTGCGGCAACATTGTGCCTCATTGCCTCATTGCACCAACCGTATTCACCTGAATTAACCTGACTTTACCATTTCCCTATCATGAGTAAATCTTAAACTGGAGTTTTTCCTTAGATTTTTTTGGATTTCCAGGAGAAAGACATGTATACTGGGATAAAATCCATCCAGGATTGTTATCAGATGTTTGTCTAACTGAATGATTACGAAGAAAAACAAATTATCTCCAAGTTACCATGTTTCTGTTTTTCTATTCTCAATCAAACCTCACACATTACAAAATCTTTAAAATATAGCAATTTATTCGGTTGTGTTCAGAAATAATCATCAAATATTAAACGTCATCAGCCTACATGTAAATTTCACATAGCATCAACACTTTTGTAAATTTACGGAGCCGCCCCAATTGTAAACACAAGTGCACATTTTTTGACGTATTTCTATGTGTTTCACTGGAAATTATTAGTAAACATATTGTAATTGTACAATCTTACACAACATGTGCAAAGAATCCAAACCATCTTCACTTGCATGTGCATTTGCAGACAAACTGCATATTTTGTCTCATTTAAAAGAGAAAAAAGCAGTAAATCAGTTCTTGTTTACTCTATAAATAAAATATACTATCAATAAGAACTATAAGTATACAAACAAGAATGGTCATAATATATCTACAACATTTTCTTGTCATTTTTTGATAACACATGTACTCTGAAAGCACTCAGTTATTAATACAAAGTCTTGTGATGATCTTAGGAATTACACACAAGCAACAAATGTTTATCTTACAACTGACAGGACTGACGAAACTGAAAGTGGATCATCTCTGCAGGAGGATGTTGATTTCTCCAAGCCTTGGAAATGAAACGGAGAACTTTTCAGGTGTGTTATGTTGATGGTTCTAGGTCCCAGTCTGTTCTCTCTGAGTATAAAAACAGAAAATATCATTACTCTCTCCTATATTATGTACTGTTTGACAGCATTTTTCTCCAATGTACCTACCTGTCATTTTTGTCCCCTCTAAGGTCTCAGCTGAAACCCCAAGGCCATATTCATTTTCACCGGTGACTCTGAAGAAGTAGATCCCTCCCTCCTCCAGATCAGACACCCTGTAGGACAGGCGGTGGCAGGAGTCGGTGAGTCTCATCCACCCCTTTTTGCTGATATCCCGTATGTCCACGATGTAGCTCTTAACAGGAGCCCCTCCCTCGTTGTCGGGGGGGTCCCAGGTAACGGTAGCAGTGGTTTTAGTTACATCTTTGACTGTAATGCGAGCTGGAGGACCAGGTGAATCCAAAACCCTCACGTTCAGGGTCAAAGTGGCTCTCCCGGCCACGCTCTGCAGTTTGACCGTGTATTTGCCGGAGTCGTCGCGTGTGGCTCTTTCGATTGTGATGGAGGTGACACAGGAGCTGGTGTTGATCAGTCCCCTCACTCTCAGATCCACATCAGCTTTGTCCCAGACCACATTAGGAACAGGTTTTCCAGTAAAAGGCACAGTTAAAGTGAATGAGCCGCCATATTTAACAAGGAGAGTCTTCCTCATGTCGTTGCTTATGTCAAACCTGGGTTCCTCCTCTCTCTCCATGGCCACTTGAGGATCTGTTTCTGGACTGGGCTCACTGTTGCCGATCTTGTTGATGGATCTGACCGTGAACACGTATTCTGCCCCCGCTGTGAGTCCGCTCAGTGTGTACTCTGTTTTATCTGTGTTCAGAGCAGCAACAGACCAATCATCTTCTGCTGTTTTTCTGTATTCAACTTTGTATCCGGTTACCAGAGCTCCACCATCGAACAGCGGCTTGTTCCATGACAGAGTGATTGAGGTCCTGGTGGAATCCATTATGGTGGGCTTTGCTGGAGGGGAAGGTAGAAACTTGGGGTCTTCTGCCAGAGCGAGCTGGCTTGGAATGCTGGGTTCACTTAGCCCTCCAGCGTTCTCGGCAAACACTCTGAACTCATACTCAGATCCTTCGCGGAGACAAGTGGCTTTGACCCGCAGGTCATAAACGGGTTTTTTGTTGACACGAACCCAACGGAGACCTTGCTTCTCTCTTTTCTCGATTATGTAACCAGTGATGCTGCTACCGCCGTCAGACGCAGGTCTCTTCCAGCAGATGGTCATAGCCTCGCTTGTGGCACTCGTGACCTCAACGTCTGTAGGCGCAGATGGGACAGTAAAGGGATCCAAGGCCCTCACAGGGTCACTATCCAGAGTCTCACCGTCGCCGTATTTGTTGACTGCCCTCACCCTGAACAGGTATTCATTTCCTTTGAGCAGCTTGGTGATTTTGCACGATGTCGCCGTCATGTCACCGAACACAAGAGTCCAGGCCACGCGGCTGGTTTCACACTTCTCAACAACGTAGTGTGTGATCTCAGCTCCGCCAGTTTCTGGTGGGGGGGCCCACGCAAGAGTGCATTTCTCCGCTGTGAGTCCAGAAACTTCTAGAGGTCCAGCAGGGGGGCCGGGCCTGTCCAGGACTTTGCAGTTAATAGCCTTGGAAATGGAGCCCCCTGTGTTCTGCAGGGTCAGTATATACTGCCCCGAGTCCTTCCTGACACATTCTCTGATAAGTAACGACGTGTGTGTCTTTGTCGCCGTTATCTCCACCCTTCCCTTGGTGCCAATAAGTCTGCCATTTTTCAGCCATGACACAGTGGGATGGGGCCGTCCAGAGATATCAGCATCTATTCTTAGGAGGTCTCCGGCTCTGACAACCAGCACCTGTTTAAATTTGTCCTCCATGACAATTTTGGGTGGATCCACATCATGCTGGACTGTAACCGCTCCAGTGGTGTCCGAGGGGGCGCTGAAGAGTTCAGCTGCATTCTTTGCCGTAACACGAAAATCATACTGCGCGTCCTCTGTGAGGCCTGTCACCTCCAAGCAGGTTTCCAGGAGGTTGGTGAAATTACACTTCAGCCAGCAGCTCTCCGGGAGCTCTTTGCGCTCGACGATGTAACCGGTAATTTTAGCTCCACCATCATATTCTGGCTTGTCCCAGGAGAGAGAAACGGACGTGTTGGTTATATTGACGACCGTGAGGTTGCGTGGGGGATCACACTGGTCCCGTGCTGCGACAGGCTCAGATGACTTACTGCACGGTCCGACGCCAGCCATGTTCTCGGCGCTCACGCGAAACTCATATATGAGGCCCTCTTCAACGCTTGATACTTTGAAGTGGCAGTCAGTGAGGGGGCTCTTGTTTAACTTTGTCCACAGAATACTGCTTTGGTCTTTACATTCAATGTGATACCCAATAACAGGGTCTCCACCATCACTGTCTGGACTGTCCCACGCGACCACCATGAATGATTTTGAAGCGTGTGCAACATGGAGGTTGTTTGGTGGACCAGGGGGCTTGAAAGGATACTGAGCCACGACGGGTTCAGAGTCCACAAACGGGCTCTTGCCGTAGCGATTCTCGGCAGCGACACGAAACTGATACTCGAGGCCCTGCGTCAGACGGGAAACTTTGATTGATGTTCTGGCCACCGTGGCCGACACGGTCTGCCATGTTGTGCTGTCCATCCCTCTCTTCTCAACAACGTAATTATTTATCTGACATCCACCTGTGTAAATTGGAGGCTGCCACGACAGACAAACAAAGTCAGCACTCAGTTCGTCCACGCTGAAGTCCGTCGGTGGTCCGGGTCTTTCAAAAACATTAACAGAGATCTCGGCGGATCTGCATCCGGCTGCGTTGGTCACAGTCACCTCATACGTCCCAACGTCTGCTCTGGTTGCGTCTCTAATAATGATCTGAGACGAGGTGTCGGACGTGTGCACGTTGACCCTGCTCGTCTCTTTTAACGCGTTGCCTTCTTTAGTCCACGTGACCGTCGGCAGCGGTATACCTTTGAATGGAACATCAATCTTTAGGTCATTTCCTGCCTTCACGCTGAACGTGTTGCACATCAGATTAACGACGGGCTCAGCGGTGTTATCCTTTACGTGAACAGGCGACGACAGCGCCTTGGGTTCGCTCCTCCCTTGGTCATTCACAGCAGTCACTCTGAAGTAATACTCCTGTCCCTTTGTCAGCCCGTGAATAGTCGCTTCCAGTGTTTTAATCTCTGCACACGGCGTCCACGTGTCATCTCCCTTCGCCTGCATTTCTACAATGTAGCGTGTGATTTTGCTTCCTCCGTCGTGGCCGGGCTTCTCCCAAAAGACTCTCGCGCTGTTGCAAGTAACCTCGCCGAGCGTAATTTTACCGGGAGGCAGAGGAGCTTCAGACACTTTAACGGCCTCAGTCGTCTCCGCGGGCAGTCCAACTCCAAACTCGTTCACAGCCAGAACGCGGAAATAATAGAAGCATCCTTCCTGGAGATTCTCTATCTTGTAGGAGTTTCTCGTACAGTCGCTGCAGATGCTGGCGAATGCCTTTCTGACCTCTTCTCGCTTCTCTATTACGTAGTGTGAAATCTTTGCTCCTCCATCAAATAGCGGTGCTTCCCAGGAGATGCACACAGAGTCCCTCTTCACATCCTTCACCTGTAAGTTGGTCGGTGCGCTCGGAGAGTCCAACACTCTGACGTTGATGAATGCTGATTTGGAGCCGATGCAGTTCTGAGCAGTCAAGACGTACTTCCCCGAGTCATGCCTGTTGACGTTTTCAACGAGTAACACGGTGTGCGAGCTCGACGCCTCGACTTGGGCGCGTTCGTTTAGAGTGCCGCCTTCCTTTGACCATTTGACCTCAGGCTCCGGCCTTCCTTTAATGGTGACAAAGAGACGCAACGTGGAACAGGAGCGAATATTGACTATTTTCCTTAGAGCACTCTCCAACTCAATCTCAGGTGCTTCCAATTTTTCTGCCGCTTTCACCGACACAGGCAGGTCCACGTGCTCTCCCGCTCCAGCAACGTTCATCGCACGTACACGGAAATCGTACTCGGCATTCTCCCTCAGTCTCCTCACCGTGTAGTTTGTGTCCTCTACGCCGGTGCTCGGCGTACAAGAGGTCCATTCGTCGTCTCCTGCTTCTTTCATCTCAACTACAAAGCCACTGATGGCTGCTCCACCATCATAAATGGGCTTTGACCAGGTCAGAGACACGGTGCTGCTGGAATGGTCCGTCACTTTGAGGTTGGTTGGAGGACCCGGTGGGTAAGTAGCTTCACAGGCTTTGACGTAGTCACTGGGCTCGCTGGGCGTACCAGCACCAGCCGCATTCTCTGCAGATACTCTAAACTGGTAGTGATGTCCGTCAGTAAGTCCAGTGCATCGGAAACGTAAGTCATTAAGTCTCCTCTTGTTACATTTGGTCCACCTGACACCGTCTTTGTCTCGTTTCTCCAGGATGTAGCCGTCAATCTCCGAGCCCCCGTCGCTCTCTGGCCTTTCCCACGTTAGCACTACGGAGTCCCCGGTCACAACGCTGGCTGTGGGGGTCGAAGGGGCGCTGGGTGTTGTAAATGGGTTTTGTGCTATAAAGGGGTCCGATTCCAGAGGTTCACCCACACCAAATTTAGTCACAGCCGCAATTCTGAATATGTATTCTTTTCCAGGCACCAATTTTGTTGCTTTGTAACTGATCGCTTCAATTTGCGGCTCAACCACCGTCCACGACACGCGGCTCGTCTCCCTTTTTTCAATGACATAGTGGGAAACACTGGCACCACCATCATTTAAAGGGGGGTTCCAGTGAAGATGACACTTCTCCGCGCTGACGACCTTCACCCTCAGTCCATCTGGAGGACCAGGTCTATCCAGTACCTTCACGTTAACAGGAATATTTGTACTTCCACCAGTGTTGGTAACACTCAACACAAACTGTCCTCCGTCGACTCGTGTACACTCCCTGACAGTCAGGGTGGTGTGAGTGAGGGTGTTTTTGACCTCCATTCTCTGTGTACCTTTGTCAATTTCCTTTCCATCCTTCAGCCATGTGACTTGAGGGAGGGGTTTTCCCGAGTAGTCAGCATCAATAGTAAAGGTCTCCCCAGCTTGAATAACGGTGGTACTCTTGAACTTAGGGTCCATGGATGCTGCCGGTGCTTCAATCACGTCCTGAGCAGTGATGGTTATACTTTGAGAGTGCGTGCTCCAAACGCCAGCACCGTTTCTGGCAATTACCCTGAACTCATAACTCTGCCCTCCTGTCAGGCCTGTCACTGTGAACTGTGTTTCTATAACATTGGTAAAGTTTGCCTTCATCCATCTCCCATCTGGCAGATCCTTCTTTTCCACAGTATAACCTGTGATGGTGCTACCTCCATCATATTTGGGTTTTGCCCACTGCAGTGTGATGTTCTCCTTCGTAATGACGATAGCTTCCGGTTTACCAGGTGGATCGCAGGGGTCTCTTGCCACGTAGCATTCCGATATTTTGCTAGGCGGGCTAAGTCCAGCAATGTTTTCCGCAATGGCTCGGAATTCGTACTCGATGCCTTCTTCCAGTCCACTGGTCTTAAAACGCGCGTCAAGGATGGCGAGCTTGTTGAGTTTGGTCCACAGAATGCTGTTCTTTTCTTTGCGTTCAAGGTGGTAGCCGATGATGGGACTGCCTCCATCTTTGGGTGGAGGCTCCCATTCAACCACCATGCTGTACTTTGTCACTGTGGACACAAAGGGGGTTCCAGGTGCACAGGGCACAGTAAAACGATATTGTGCCATTACAATAGGGGAGGTTATTGGAGTACTCTTTCCATATCTATTTTCTGCAAAAACTCTGAACTGGTATTCGTTTCCTGTCTTCAGCCTGGTGACTTTAATTGTAGTTCTTACTGTTGTGGCTGACACAGTTTGCCAATCTGTACTTGAAATGTCTCGTTTCTCCACAACGTAGTTGTCTAGCTGGCAGCCTCCCATGTACTCTGGGGGCTCCCAAGAGATGGTAACATAGTCGGAACTGACCTCATCAATCTTCACAGGTCCCGTGGGTGGGTCAGGCTTCTCAAGAACAATCACTTTGATTTCTCCTCTAAAGTTTCCAGCACTATTGCTTGCTGTGATCGAGTATTGACCGGAGTGTTCCCGGGCAGCGTGTCTGATGTGAAGAACTGTCAGAGATGGTGTGTGTGAAATCTCGAGCCTTGATGTTTCTTTAATTGCCTGCCCATCTCTCTTCCATTCCGTCTTCGGAGTCGGTTGTCCAGATACTGGGATCTCCACCTTCAGCTCTTCACCACACTTGACCGTGAATGTGTTCAAAGTTATCTGGAGTGTAGGCTTAACAGCATTTTGTTTATCTGTGGCTGCGTTGGGTACCTTAGATTTGGGCTCAACATTCTCAGCAGAGTTAGCAGACAGACGTGCTGTGGAGAGAAAAAGTACTGGATGAGGTTCAACATTGTAGGAGGTATTGTACAGAGTTAGAAATAAAGGATCAGATTTATGTAACTAATTATAAATTGAGGACATCGGGATAACTGTTCTCTGAAATTTCAGTTTACCAAACTCATACATGAACTAACACATGAAAAGATACTGAGCATCTGAGGCATCGAAAATAGTTTTGGTACTATTAATACTGAGACAAAATATACAGTTATGACATGTTGCCCTTTATACTGGATTTAATTGTAACTGTTACAGCCTTTCTAATTTAACGTAGACATTTTTTTTTATTGAAAGCATAACAATAGGCCAGCATGTGACCTCGGCCTACCTTGGACAATGGGTTTGGACGATGACGGGGAATCCTTTGCCATGAGCGCCCCCTCACTATCTTGTGTCACATTTATATTTAGATTCTGAGCTTTATCTTCAGCTTTATCCTCAGCTGCTTCCATCTACAGAAAAAGAATGGGAAGGAAAACCAAAATGAAACACAAGCAGATAGGAAATGTGGATTGTTCGTTGCTACTGTGCTTCAACTTTACGATTTCTTACGTTTCTATTCTATTCTATATGTTTCTCATGTCTACCTTGTGATTTAAGAACACTGGACTACACCCTGGTGATTGCGCTGGTTAACTCGTGGTGACAAAAATAACTGGAAAAGCGCGACAGAGTAGACTAGACGGCTGTATATTCAGATAAATACTCCACCGTAGCGACGTACAAATGAAAAATGTATTGTTATAATTTTCAAGTCTTTTTCTAGTTAATCAGTTTTAACATATCGGAGCAGACTGGTAAATTTCAGACTCAGTTATACTTACATTGTGGTTGCTTGCCATCCTTTGTCTAAGTTGTCCTTATTTTTCAGTGTGAATTCAAACACAGCCTCTGTGGTGAATGCGAGGAGTCAGTGGCAGATATACGCAGGTGGCCAGTGCTTACTTGATTTCTAAAAGCATGTAGAGACTAAAATAGCCACGATCCCTGGTTGGTCAGCTGCTCATTCTTGTAAAGTTAGTCTGGCTTCCACAGCACGGCAAAAATAATTGGGAAGTTACCCAACAGTTATGTGTTGTACTGATATTCTAGTTATAGACACTTTACAATATGCCCGCACAATTTTGGTACCTTCTAAATATAGTTGCAAGAAAAACATGGCTGTACGCATTCATTACTTATTAGATGTGGTCTGGTCACCATCCAAGTCACAGTAACAACAAAAAAAAAACCACAATCTACTTAAAGTCACTGTCACTGAACACACAATTTAATAAACACTAGGTTATTAAAATGAACTATTATTTGAAATTAACT
>OMNV01002169.1:46967-64769 GCA_900303265.1 Brotula barbata
GTTGACTGATCACTTCATTCCTACATTGCTGACACACAGATATGACACACAGGTGCATATTCCCACTGGGCTTTAATTAACGTCAGCTTTTCCAGCGTAACTATCCTGTACGCTGAAATTCTTATCTCATTGTTTTGTGTTTTTTCGTGTGTGCGTCTATGCGTGTGGCTGGAGGTGTTAAGTGGGTGTGGTCTACGTGGAAATGGGTGTCATTGTCAAGCTGTAACAGGGACATTGGACATGGTGTTGGGTTCCCATATTGAAGTTATTTTCCAACACTGTTGCTGTCGTCTTTAGGGTGTATCACCTGGGCTCCCTTTGTGTTGAAGGATGTGGTTTTTGCCCTTTTATCTTTGTGGGAAACATTTGTTTACACTTGTGCTATGAAATGATTTTTTTTTCCTGTGTGCTTTTGTTACAAATCCCTCAATCCCCGCTCTAATGTTTCACCAGGCAGTGCCCTGATGTGTCAGATTATGACCGGAGCGCTCTATTATGAATTGTGAATGACACTAGCTGGGATATGGTGATGCTCTTTTCTTTGTGTTTCTCTTTGTTACACATTGTGGGATGGTTATCGTGCTTGCACAACAGAGATGATGTGTAGGTATATCACATCACCCAGTAAATGCAGTGCGTCCTTGAATTATGTTTACGGAGTCGCCTCTTCTTCATCCCCCATGCCTGCATGTCACCTAACGGGGCGGTGACATGTTGTGACAGCGGGCTGTTTATATCCACTGCTTCAAGTTGAAAATCAGTCCCATCACACTCAGTACACGTGAGGCTTTATTTTTAACACTACTCAACATTTATTGTGTTTTTATAGGTGGTAGATAAACAAACGGTGCCCTGATGACTTTCTTATCAGATGGAATTCCAACTCCAGTCAAGTGTAAAGCAGTTATTTTCTTTCCATTTGGCGAGTTTCAAGTTTCCAATCCATCTTACTTGTATGACTGTAGACAGGCAGGTAACCCCTGCCACTCACAAGGAGCAAGAGATCAGATTCTGCCAGTAACCACTGAGCTCTCTGCTTCCCCACGACTTCCTGTCCCATCACTCTCCTTCCTCTCTCCTTCCTTCTGTCTGTGCTCCAGGTTTTCAGGATGTACATGTCATGATATTTGTGGGATTTGGCTTCCTGATGACCTTCCTGAAGCGTTACAGTTTCGGCGCTGTGGGTTTCAACTTCCTCATTGCAGCCTTTGGCATCCAATGGGCTCTGCTAATGCAAGGGTGGTTCCACTCCCTGGACTACAGTGATGGAAAGATCAAGATTGGAGTTGAAAAGTACATTTTCTTTTATCTCCCGTGAAGCTTTCTGATAGAATGTTTGGATGGTTGTCATGACAGATCACAACTCGGTGTCTGATTCCATTTGAAATTTAGGCATAATAACTCCGCATTTCACATAATAGCCCCGAGTTATTTTGCTCTAATGGCGCTTAACATGTGATGGGAATGAATGTCCTGTGTGGTTTCCATCAAAACCCAGCGAGCTGGAGAAACCAGTTGATCTGTCACGTATGGTTTACACAGCCACGGAAAAGTAAACTGAGAGCGACGCTAATGTGTGTGTGTTTGTGTTTCTGTGAAAGAGCTTGCGTGCCATATGACAGAGTGCGGTTTATTTGACATTTCTGACCACCTTTTCTCTCCTTTAGCCTGATCAATGCAGATTTCTGTGTGGCAGGCTGTCTGATTGCCTATGGGGCGGTGCTGGGTAAGGTCAGCCCGGTCCAGCTGATGGTTATGACTCTGTTTGGAGTTACATTGTTTGCTGTGGAAGAATACATAATCCTGGACCTCATACATGTAAGGGTGAACTATCAGTTCTTCTTTTAAAGTCATGAACGATCGTTCGACAACATTAATGCAACTGCCTGAAAATAATGCAACAAAAAGTTAGTATAAGTTTTATCTGTTGGTTGTCGGCCATTAGTGTATTTATGGGTCTGTTTTCCTTTGATATGTCAGAAGAAGAAGAATTTATAAAAGCTGTATTTTATTACAATGATGCATCAGTGCCTCCTGTTTTAGTAACCACATAGAAAGACCAATCACTCATCAATCACATAACTCCTCTCACAGGGTGACACTCGTATGGGTATTTGGTGAGCAGTTTCACCATTTTTGGATTGCATCCTCTCCATTGTGCATGTGGTTAATGTTTTAAAGGGGAATTTTTGATCCCACTCATCCAGATGTTTTTGTCCTGCTGTGAGTTCACCACAGTTCACTGTAAACAGGATCCTCTCATGGCAAGGACATCCCAGAATATTCCAATAATGGGGTGTTAGTACTCCAGAATATTCAAAATAAATATCAACTTCACAAATGTAGAGAAATAAAACAAGCAATAAGACATTAGAATGAAGTTTTATGTTACCCCTTTGCAAGCACACAGAAATCATTAGGTTAGTCACTGGTAACCACCTAGCAAACAAATTGTCATACTTCATTTGCGAGATACCTACTCGTAGTACTGTTGTTGTTTGTTATTTCCTATGAAGGCCAGAGATGCTGGAGGCTCCATGGTGATCCACACATTTGGTGGTTATTACGGTCTTTCCATCTCGTGGATGCTCTACCGGCCCAACCTGAACCTGAGCAGCCGTCTGCAGGGTTCCGTCTACCACTCGGACGTCTTTGCTATGATCGGTTGGTCTGCTTTATAAAAGCGTGTGCTTGTTTCATTTTTTTTTTTTTTATTCTTGCTTACATTCTTCTGCTTGTTATCACGCTTGCTATCTCGTCACCACGATCCCCTCCTATCTGCGTAGGTACCCTCTTCCTCTGGATGTTCTGGCCTAGTTTCAACTCAGCCATCACAGACCACGGTGATGGGCAGCACAGGGCCGCCATCAACACCTACCTGGCCTTGGCTTCCACTGTGCTCACCACAGTAGCCATCTCGAGCCTCTTCCAGAAGCATGGGAAACTGGACATGGTACTTTTCATTTCAGCCTGGACTCTCTGAGCCACGAGCCTTCGCGTATAAGAGACGTGGTCATGATGATACAGTGATGGCTCAGGAATATCAAAGGGACTCACTGAGGTTCTACTTATTTCACAGGTTCACATCCAGAATTCAACACTTGCTGGTGGTGTCGCGGTGGGAACAGCAGCAGAGTTCATGCTGATGCCCTACGGCTCTCTGATTGTCGGATTCTGCTGCGGAATCATTTCCACGCTTGGATACATCTACGTCACGGTACGGAGGCGTTTACCTCGTTTCGTTGTGCTTCGCCTGTAAAGGGTTAAACGTCCTCTGACTGTTTCTAACTGATGTCTCTCCCAGCCGTTCATGGAGAAGTATCTGAAGATCCAGGACACGTGTGGAGTCCACAACCTGCACGCGGTGCCGGGGGTCATCGGTGGCATCGTGGGCGCCATCACCGCTGCGGCTGCAACCGAGTCGGTGTATGGCACTGAGGGGTGAGAGAGAGAGAGCACTGTGTGTTATAAACCACGTTATGCTTTGCTGTTTAACTCTCTGATGAATGAATCTTTGCATTCCAGGCTCATCAACACGTTTGACTTTGAGGGCAAGTTCAAAAACATGGTGCCTTCACGTCAGGGTGGTCACCAGGCTGCCGGGTTGTGCGTGGCTATCTGCTTCGGTGTAGGTGGAGGCATCCTCGTCGGTAAGGAATATTACTTTTTAAGTTTGAAGATTCAGGGATGAGCACAGAATTAACGGTTGAATTATTCGTATTCCCCGTAGGCTGCATTTTAAGATTACCTATCTGGGGAGATCCTGCTGATGACAACTGCTTCAATGATGAGCCTTACTGGGAGGTGAGAGATCAGTCTTTAAAGCCATGAGACATGGATCTGGACTTTGAATCTGAGAAAAAGGGCTGTGTGAATAAAACTACTTATTATCTCCGGAGATCTAGCAGCAGTAGTTCACTGCCTGCTGTTCATTCTGTGTAAATGTTTATTTTCCTCTCACTCATCCAAGCAACTTTTTCAGTTCCGAGTCGCTCAGTCAGTTAAATAATATTTATCATCCACACCCCCGGGCCAGTGGACTCCTTCATTCACGTGTGAGTCATGTGAGGTGTTACCTCAAAGTGTTCTGGAAGGTTCCAAGTTGAAATGGTTTTGAATGTCTACACTATAACTGTTTTAGATTTAAATTTATATTACATGACTCATGTGTGTTTAAATATAATTCATTGATTCACAATTGTAATACAATTACCCATTATAATTCCGAATCTGTTGACAGTGATAAAACACGTTATTTTCTATTGTATGGCGTATGTGAATGTATACCTTTTAACGTTTTCATCACAGCTATTTTTGTTCAAACAAGATGATTGAAAGATGATTATTTGCAGCTGCCTGAAGATGAAGAGACCGTACAACCAGTCCTGTCGTACAACAACCACATGATGAACAAAAACAGGTAAGTGTCCCTTTAGTTCATGTGACAACAAGGCTCGTGTTCATGGTGATTTGCTCTTCTCATGTCCAATGACAGACAGAAGCAGGCAGGCGGTGTCTTTGTCTGATTATGACACGCGCGCTGCCTTAGACGTCCTCTTGGTGGCAGCAAATCCCAATTGTAGTGCCCACATGTGACTCATTGTAATTCCCCTCCTTTGTTGAGAATATCTATTCACAGTGTTGAATACAGTATGGATGAGGATGAGGCTGCAGACAGCATGGCACCGCTGCCACAGAATAAGCCGGTGCTGTCACTGTCACTCAGCAGGCAGGAGAGATTATGAACTGCTGACCCAGACCCTGAGCTGCAGCTCTCACCTGGCCTGTTTGTTGATGAGGGCTCTCACAGCAGAGCTCTGCATGTGATGATACTCAAAGTCACCTTGAAGTTGGGCGGGAGATTTCCTGTTTTCTGTGGAAATCAACCATATAGTCCACTGTGGGACTGCATTAGCCACAACGTTTTATATTACAATACATAGGGTCTACTCACTGCTGTTTACCTGGAATATCATTTACCAGCCACGGAAACTCACATAGGTCAAATATGGGTGAAGAAAATATATTTTTACACTGATTATTGTTTTGTCCCATGAATGTTGGTGGTTCTTGTTGGTTTGCAGCTTAGTCCAGGAAAGAATCCATGAAAATCTGGTGCAGATTTGAACCCACTGACGGATTCACCATTTTTTCATGATCTCTTAACTTTTTTTAAAATGTAAAAATGTGCTTTTTTGTAAACTGAGATTTTATGCTTTTAAGCAGTACATCTCTCTCAATAACAATTTAAAAAGTGTCATAATTATCCCATTATAGTGACAAATGGGCCTGTAGAAACACGTGTCAAACATTAATGTGTAGCTGTGACGATGCAAACAGTTACAAATAGTTACAGAGAATAATCCAGAAAAGTATTTATTTTTTTATTTAGTTCTGTTTGTGCCTGTGTATTATCAGAATAAGTCATATTTAGTCTTCTTTGGCCAGGCAGAGGTGCTCTGTTTAGACTGCAGCAGATTATTTTACTGTTTTTTTGGATTTTTTTTTTTTTTACACTTGTCCATCCATATCGTCTTGCATGATTTGTTTTATTTTTCTTCTATTATAATTTCATATGTTGTCTGTGTATATTGTGCTACAGCATCTGTGTTGTGTGTTGATGTGTCTCATTATGGAATTCTGTAGCTCCCACAGTTTTATTTGACTTCTCACAGATGATAATTACTCATCATTTACAAATTTTCAGTTGACGAGTGGACATGGTTGTTGACAAATAAACAAAACTCAACTTTTTTTCTTTTTTTTTTTTTTCTTTGCAGGACAGAGACAAATTTCTCCGTGGAGCAGAGCTGAGAGTGGGCGTTGTTTCTGCCGGATCTCTTTCTCGATCCTGATGAGCCACTGGTTTTGTACATTTATCCTCATGGACAAATATAGTCATTTACAAACAATTATTCTCCTCCGCAAACGGCCACGTCGAATAAGTGCGTGCTAAACAGTTGCTTTAAAATTCAAAAATAGTTGCTTTTGAAATAAAAAAGATTGAATTTAAAACGATTCTTTGAAAAAGTGAAAGTGAACGGAGCCAATGGAATGAAATCATTTTCTATTTCCAGCATGTTATCACTTGAGAAGCTAAATTACATACCTACGAAACTACAGTTGAAATTAATGTTAATATTAAGGTAAAATTTCACTTTCAGCACTATTTTATGCCCCATTGCAGACAAAACGATATTGATTTCCCATTGTTTTATTAAAATCACAGCAATTTTACACTCCTCAGTAAAATATGCCAAGATTTGCCATTTTGTCAGATATAATAATTATATTCCAATTCTATATCACCAACCACGTTTGTTTTCAATTGTAAATTGCACTAAATATTTATATATTAGCTTTTGCGCCACATTTCTTTTTCTTCTGCATCAATTTGTCCCAAAAAAGTGCGTATGAGTGTGTGCGTGCGTGCGTGTGTGTGTGTATGTTGTTGTTTTTTGATATTGTGATGAAATGGATAAAAACCTGCTGTACATGCTGTAATTTTGGTTTCACGCTGAGCCTTTATTATAGAATATAACGCGAGTGATTACGCCTTGTGATTTTGTAAAATTAAAAGATCTGACATTTAACTTATTTTATGACTTAAAAGACGCAGATGGGACGTTATCCATGTTATAATTTGTCGAAAGCGATTCTTTGACTGTCCGCTGTTCATGATATTGTTCCTAAAAGTGATTTTGCGAAGGTTGTTAATCAGGAAAATGAAATTTGGATATTAATAAATTGAATGATTAATCGTATGTTCGCTTTATTTGGATTCGGTGCAGTGCAGCGATGAATGAATACAAACTTTAACACAAAAAAGACAGGAAATCTACATATTTTCCTCAAGTTCGAACACGTTCCTCCAGCCAAAGAGGTCAGCCCGAGGGCAGAGGGCAGACCCTTATTGCTCTCCCGGGACAACGTGATGACCAAAAACAAACTGGAGACCAGCCTGTTCGTCGGCGGCCCGGGGTCAAAGGATGGGAAAGAGCGAGGTCAGTGACAGGGCTGCACGCATATGGTGGAGTCAATCATCGTGTAACTGTTGGGGACGAGGAGAGTAACGTCCGATAAATTCCTCTTTACCACATGATTTTTATTCAAAGCGATGGATAGAAATTTCATGGTGTAGGTTTGTGAGACACCTTTGCACATCCCTAGCTGGATGAATTAGCACAATGCCTCCCAAACGTATAATTTATGTAATTATAAAGCTCCATTCTGTCCATCATCAGGACAGCGGCTCATGGTGGGAGTACGGATGATTCCCACACATGAGTAGCAGCGAGGAATCCATCTCCTCATCCAGCCTTCTTTCTAACAAAGGCAGGCTTAGTGCTGTTTTCTTTTGTCATCAGTAACGTGTTTGAGTAAAGGAGGTAATGGTGCCACAAGTGCTCCAATTAAACGAGATGCAGCCCTGCTGGGAAGAAAGGCTCCCCCTTTACCCTCGATACTCCCCCGCTTCAATACACTCACACATCCACACACCGGGCCCCTTCTCATCCATCCCCCAGTTCCCGCCCCAACTCATGTTTATTCATCAGCCACTTAATGGGCATATGCAGAGGACTGTTAAAAGTAAATCAGACTTTTTCTCTTTTTTTTTTTTAATGACACCAGACCTTCTTCCTCTGATGAAGCCAGGTCTGATGGCGTCATGACATCCTGGCACGTCGAGGAGCGTTTAAACAGCCGGCGTTACGGATACTGATCTCCAGCCACAGGAAAAACAAGCGAACAGGTCCACAGTGAGGCCGGGAAGGTGAGATGAAAAACTTGTGGAGGCAAAGGGGCATGAAAAGGAGGAGGGAGAGACAGAGAATGAGGCCTTACGCTCAGTGCTGATGACTGACCGCCTGCCATCCAGGCTCAATCATGATCTTTGATTGACAGCTGGAGGAAAGTAGAGGGTGGGAAAGAAGGTTCAGAATGGAATCTATACAAAACATACTCCGGTACAGGGGGCCAGGGAGACGCTCATTAATGATAAAGAACATACCAGGAGCTGTATGTTTTCCCTGCCTGCCAGTGATGTTGGGTGTACATTAGATTAGTTGGTAATCTTCTATACATAGTGATCTAAAATGTACAAAACATTACAGGACCAAATACAACGTGGGGGGTCACAAGACCGTCTTAATTATGCTGTGGGTATCTGTCTTATTGGACTTTTTATGGGTTTTCTTTAACATAAAGACCAGGCAAAGATCTAGTGGAGATCTTATTGAGGACGGATACAGTACGTGTCAGTCAACGTGAGGGATTTGCCAGCTGCTGTTAAGCTATTAACTGAAAGTAGCTCAGCTATATTCTTGACTTTTTTTAGGCCATAATACCGTTTTCCACAAGCAGCTGTGTAGCTACGGTTTACTGATAGTTTTCCTGATGAGCACTGATATAACCGTTGCCAAACTTTACTCAAAACATGCACACACTCACGGATTCCAACTCCCTCGAACGTATCCCCATAGGCATCACTCATCTGGGTCAACTCGCTTCTCTTATGAGAAATGTAGTACTGTACATGCAAACACTTTGATCTTAATCCTGGATCATTATCCTGTGATGCTGAAATTGTGCACATGATTTGATACAAAATTGGCCATTGTTCTTCTTTCATAGAAACGTGGTGGGTGTCTACTCTTGGTTTACAAATTGTAAAAACTGTTCTTTTTTAAATCCTGCCGTATTTGTTATGAACTACATTGATGAATTACAGTTTGTTTTCCACATATATTCTGATTATTTGCCCCTTAAAGTACATGAACTGTATATTTTAGGAGCTCGTCCTCGAGTTAATTACTTAATTAAGTCAGCAGCTTGGCTACAGTTGAGCTACTTTAAATCACGAGTAGCTTGTAGCTTGAAAAGCTACCATGTCAAAGTGCCCCATGCTGGTGTCAGTCACTCTGTAGTTCAGTTTACAGTTATGGAGTTAGGCTTGTTCAGCCCCTTTTAAAGAAACCTGTAAAAGTGCCCGCTGAAAGCACCCACAAGTCTATAAAAGTGTTCATAAACTATTCAAGCTCCTGCTCGTTTCCCTCTTCGTCCGCTCACGTTCTCTACAGCTTCAGTGTCATCTAAAGGTCATTTCTCAGCAGGTGCATCTGACTGGTGAAACCTCGCAGACGGTAGATCTGCACAGTCTTTTTGGGGAGACTAAAGGTCCGGCCTGGGCGCTCACTGAGTAGCGTTAAGCGCATATTTCCCATCATCCATCCTGTACAATCCCGCTGATGAATATCACTGCTCTAGTATCCACGGGCCTCCCCACGCCACTAACTGTCCACAGAGGCTGCTTAAGTGTCCCTATCGGACCACAGTGGAGAGGAACAGCAGATTAACCATGATCCTATCCGCTCACCGCTAGCCCCTTCATACGCTCCGTTACACCAGCATTTAAAAGGAGGAGGGGACGCCATTCAGGCCCATGATATGAATCCCAGACGTGGGGACAAGAACAGAGCTTTCACCCAGTTCACAGAAAAGACCCTTTCTGGCACCCTCTAATTCTGGTTGCTACGGGCTTCTGGGTTCAATGGTGGACTCCTGTTGTGAGGGGACAAAGCCTCTCAGTCATCCAGCGATGGTTGCTAGGGGAGGCAGAATGTATGGGGAGGGCCGGGCTGCCGTTGTCCCAGACGAAATGTCTCTCTTAAGGCGGGTATGATCTGGTGATTGACAGGTGGCTACACGCTCCACTACCGATCACCCGGGAGGTCTGGGGGCCTTATATTTGTGACAGTGTGTGTGTGTGCGCGCAATGCAAGAGTGGTCTGTGCCAGGTTGTGTGGCAGAGTGAATAGGGGTTGGAACCATGTAGTATTTTACAGATTCAGCTAGTACAGGAGAGTCCATTTATTACCTGTAGGGGGAGCTCCTTCAGTTTCATTTTTACAAATAAATCCGGCGGGCCCCACCCGGGCATCCATCACCACTCTACAATGCCCCCGCCCAGCTCAGTGGGCTCGTACAGCTGTGCCCGTCTAAATGCCTCAATTGCTGCGTAATGCATCAGATTTTCAAAATAAAGTTCATCAAACTAAAAGCCTGAAATAGAGAGAAACTTGTACATTGTACAGAGGCTCTTAATCCAGTGTAGGGATAGGATTTGTAATTTTCCATTTTCTTTGTTTCTCTCCTCCTTAAGTCTGGGCACCACAATCCCAGACATACGTGGTCCCTGTTCCCCTCCAGGGCCACGGAGGTGACTGGGAACAGACAGGGGACGATGTGGGGATCTGAGGGGTTCACACACAAAACGTCGTCTCCCCTCAGATAGACGTCTGGGACTGTCTGGGTTCTGCACTCCCAGACAGGGAGGCCTTCCGCCCCTCAGATCCATCCCCCCATCCCCTTGACCTTGACTCTCTGTCACCGTGGCCCTCCAGACAGTCTGGGGTCAGAGGCTAACACAGCAGCCACACATCAGACACGGTTCAAGTCCCCTGTGTCCATATAAATGCTGAATGGTAAATCAGCCCAAAAATCTGCCTGTTGGAATGTGCGGTAGAATTCCTGTAGAGATGAACCCGCAGAACACAGAGGGACCAGGAGCAATTATTGTGACAGATAGGATGAGCATGAAAATAACACTTTAAACCTCAGCCCCGTCTCTCCCTTAGGATATAAAACGAAAAGTACATAAAAACTGAAAAGACACAACATCTTGACTTTTACTTTAGACTCATCTCTCATTCTTATTTCCATTTATCAGCTGCCATATGCTGCATATTTTACCTTTCATCTTTGACTGCTGACTCACACCGTCTGCAGCCAATCACAGCGCAGCTCCCAGCAGGAGGGCGTGGCTGCAGCCTCACGAGCCGTACTTTGTCGAGCTCTGATCAGCCTTCATCGGGCTCACTGTGCGCATGCGCGTGGATGTGATAGGGATTCATCGCTCTCTCTCTTTCTTTCTCTCTCTCTCTCTTTCTCTCTCCCTCTCTCTCTCTCTCCCTCATACACACACACAAACACACACATACATTCACGCACAGACCGTGCCTTTGAGTCGGCGTATCTGCGTTCAGAATTTTCCCATGATTCAATCTGCTCAAATATGCACAATATGTAAATCAGCTCATTTCCTCTATTATTATGTTATCTTACGTCACTTCCTGCAGTGCTTATACTCTTATATGATGGATGTAAACCACATACAGTATCCTGTATGTTCCCGTTATGTAAACGCACACTTTAAGTTTTATCTCGGAAGGAGAATCGGTTTAGTTTTCACTTAATCCACACAAAACGACGTTGAAGGTCAGACGGAGACCAACGAAACGTAAAGCAAGAAATACTTTCAAATCATTTCTGAATAAATATTTGGATGTGGACAAAATTTGTTATTTATTCTATCATGACCATTTTTAATTAGCTCTTAAAAAGTAAAATTAGGGCGCCAATAGCACAAACTGAAATTTATTTTAGCTGTATTATTCACTATCGTTAACAATGTATTGTTGTATTTATTATTTACAAATTACATCTTATTTTTTTAAAATATGTCTGTTATTTTAATTATGTCTATTTGAACAGTTTGCAACTTCGTGACAGAATTTAAAAAATGCGTTCAAACCTTTCTCACACACAAAAAAGACAGTTCAATCTCTTCAGTTTTCTAAACTCGTTTTACGAAATGTAACGCAATGTAGGCGTCATAATAAAGAGAAAAAAAATCTCACATTATTATTAATAATAATAATAATAATAATAATAATAATAATAAAAATACTCCCTCGGCCTTTCTTTTATAAAGCGAAAGTGTGACATCGGTGATATCATCAATATTAGTAACGATCAAACCGAAACTATTCAAATGTATATATATTTTTATATTTTGAATTACTTTGATGTAACCACCAAGGAATCCATCTTAATTAAGTTTAATTTGAATTCCAGTGAAAAGTTTACAATGTTTCGAAAAGTATAAGGATGGCATAATCTGTTTAAAATAATAATAATAAAAAAGACATGTAATATAGGGAATAATAAGGGAAATTGGACGGATGATAACGTCTTCTTCATTTCAGTCATTTTTCCTAGTTCTGTCATGAGTATTAAAAAATGCCACCTACGGTCACGTGGTTTGTTAAGCGTTCCTTACGTCTGAATAATTGGTCACGTGGTGTTTGGTCCGTTACGCTCGTTGTCCATTAACTGTAAGTACAGTATGAGAGCCCAGTGATCATGTAGAAAAGGAAGCTGCAAAGTGACTACAACTTTATTCTGTTTCTTAATAAAAATAAGGTTCTACTCTCTTTTCAAGCAATAGAAATATTTATACACGAATAATAAGCTTTTTATGAGCGTTAAATTTTATGAACGAAGAACAGATTTCCAACCATTTACACCAGTTTGATCCTTCCTGTTGTAAGATTATAAGGAAAACTTGGCTTTTTCACACACTTCGGCTCTTAACTCTACACTGTGAAACCCAGATCACCAAAATTTAGTATTTTTATATTATTTATTAATTAATACCAAATGGTCTGCCTCACAAAGAGTTTGCGCTTTTGTTAAGAAAAACGTGATATTTAGGCGATAAAAAAAGAACCAGATTTCAGACCATGTGTCTATTAAAAAGACTGTTATAAATGATCAGATCACTTTAATAATGGATCCTTTTCTGTCTGACAAATTCAACGTAGTTTGCTTGACGCATCAGCTCCATAGAGGAGGAACCAATTGATTATAAAGAGACCTAGACTCTTTGGAAAGAGAGAGGGGCCCCTGTTGTTTCAGATCGGCTCCTCTAACTTCCCAAGTGCAGGGGCCCAGTGGCAGGGGTGTGTGGAGTGTGTGTCTCCGATAAATGGCCGCAGCCAGACACTGAGGCAGTGGGGTGGGTGGCAAAGGAAGGACTTGTAGGATACATTAAATCAGCCTGATTAGGAATTTAGGCAAGGCCAGGGCTCAGGTCTGACTGAAAGGCTGTGGGCCAGCCCTTGAGTGATACTATTCACATCCTGGGAGAAAGGTCAGTGTCAGAGAAGTTCACAGGCCCCATCTCCATTCTTATGCTAAAGCATCATAGACTCATTCACTGGATAGAAAAGCATAAACATCTCCTGCCAACTTTTCCTCCAAAATGTTGGGATTCTGAGGCCTCTCTGCCTCTCTGGGCCAGATTATTCGTTCTCCCCAAGGAAAGTTTATCCGTCAAACAAGTTGTGGAAGAGAAAACGCATCGATGTGTATTTTTTTGGGTAGAATTTTTGAGAGAAGCTATTTTTTAAAAGATTTATTCACGGTGTACTTCCTGTTGTCTCCACTCAGATCTCTCATCGCTACAACCCTCTGCCTACGCCCTGACCTGGCTTTATGGGGACACTGATAAACGGCTTCCTGCGTGTCCCTGTCCGTCTCTGAGTCCGGTGGTCACTGGGGAATAAAAGGAAATGGCCACTTAATTAGCGGCTCTTGACCTTTGGCTCGGGCTCAGATGGTTCCTGACCTCGGCGTCCACCGGCCTGTTTATCATCCCCTGGGGGACTGTCCACAGTATGACCCCTGACCCCCGCTGAGATGTAAGGCTCAGACCAACAGGTCGCCGGTCAGCTGCCCCGCCTCACAAAACCCTCATCAAAAAGCAATATTTACCCAAGCAGCGATGAGCGCCGAGGGGACGGCAGAGCGTGATGTCACACGTATGTTACAGGTCACGGGGGGGCTCTCCGATATTTGATTCCTTTAAGAACCGTAAAACACACACTTACACAGTACACACAACCAACAGAATATTAACATCATTTTTAATAAAACGGTTTCAACGTTTCAGCTTTAATTGCAAACTCCACACAGGCTGATTTCACTAATTGCTTTTCGTTCAACCACAGAGGAGGAACTAATCGCTGACTTGCTTGGAATCGAATCAGACTGACTTTGGGGCCCCGGCTGGGAGAGATTCTGCTTGGACCAAAGCACTTTTACACTCTGCTCACATCTTGTTTCTCTCTCAGGACAACACAAGGCCAACGTTAACGTGGCGTCCATTTATAAGAATATGTAGGAGGAGAAACAACAAAAAACACGTCATTAGGTTAATCTGATGATAAATGTGTCATTTCAGATGAGTTTTGGCTAAACCTTATACTTCTGGAATGACAGATTTATTTTTTTAAAGGCAGAAAAATTCTGTACACTATGAAAGTACAATGTGAGAGCTGGAATCTGTTATCTAATTGAATGTCAGGTCCTGTAAGACAATAAAAGACCCAGATCATCATAATTATGAATTATTAAGTCTCATTTAGTGAGAAACTCCTATTAACTATTTAAAACTAGCTAAAAATGTACACATGGGTTAATACTTACATTGATAACTTATTCTTATGTTGTATCCATGATCAACTGATTAACACGATTATTCTCAGCATTAGAAGAAACTTGAATTACAAACGTTTAAATTCACCAAAATAAAGAATTAGCACTTTATCTGCACTTTAACAGAGATTTATTATTGTTTTAGACACAGGCCTCGAAAAATCTGCTATAACAACAACACACTTTTCCGTTTTTCTGTTCCCCGTTGTTCGTTTAATCTTATTTTTTTAAATCTTCACTGCGTTTTAACTGATGTATTTTCTTTTTTTCCCCCTGTTTTGTCTGAATCAATGTAAAGATTGGGAAATAATCCTCTGCTGACCTGCGCATCCATCTGCTGGACGCTGACTGACGGCCCGTAATCCCAAAACCAGATTAAAAGTCACAAGCGAAGAACAAACACAGGTCAGAATATAAAATTTTTAAGTCTTTATTTTTTTTACGCATCATCTCCAGAAAGTGCAAGGAAATCCGCGCTGTTCAAAAATGTCAAATCCAAACAGACACTCGTCGGATTTCTGAGATAAATCGGGGAGATGAAAGTTTTCTTTTATTTTGAAAATGATATTCCTGATGTTGAGTTTCCTCTCCTTTATTCTACACACGCTCCTCCGTCTGCTCCTCCTAATTAAAACTTAATGCGGGTCACTCACACGTTTCCCCATACATTCCAATGTAAATGTTTAAAGAGAAAACGAAAGAACACACACACACACACGCACACACGTCTGGGGCGCTTTGGGAGTCACTTTTTGTAGATTTAAGACATAAAGCCGTTTATTTTGTCTCTAAAATAAATATTTTATTTATTATTTACTAAAAATGACAATCCCAATCATCTGTATAATGCTAATATAGATGGTCTTAAAAAAAAGACTGGATTACGTCATTAATAGAGTGAAATCGTCAAAACAGAAAGGATAACACAATGAGGATATTTTCATTCATTTTATTTGAAACAAATGCAGAATATTACAACTAACGACAGTTTGTGGGTTTATAAAAATAACTTCAAGAGTAAATTAAAAGGAAATAAATAATTAAATCCATACGTGTGTTTAGTTATGAGCACAACTCATTCATGAGACTTAACAAAAAAAGACATTTGAGGTTTTTACAATTTTCTGAGACACAGACGAGCATTAAAATGTGCCACAAACGCAGACACACACATGCTTCACAGCTGCAGGATACAGGCTTTTGTATTTTGGAACATAAGGTGTCTTCCTGATGAACATCCTCATTGTGGACAGGCGGATGGAGGGTTGGTGGTTTGGTCCACAGTGTGTGAGTGTGTGAAGACTTGCACATCCTGTCCCATCCTGAGGATAAATGATGGAGGGAATCATTAGCATGAGAATTAAGCTGGGCTCCATAAACTTCCAGCCTCCATGGACAGTAGTAATATTTCACTTTTTTTTGTCTTTTTGGGGGTTTTTTGGAAAGAAAGAGAGCAAGGAAAAGGAAAAAAAGGAAAAAAAGGGAAAGGAAGGCATTTCATTTCATTATACTGTTAAAGAAAAGGTGTTTTTCCCTTAAACTATGCACACAAAATCCCTAATTCTAAGCTTTATTTGCCAGTTAGTTTAATAATTACTCGAGTCCGCATATACTGAAAACAACCAGAGGGATTCGAACGGCAGCGTGCACACCGTAGAGTAAAGTAACACCACAGGGTTTAGAAACTTGTGTGTGCGGAGACGATCGGCGTCATCCGGCGATCCCGCGTGGATCCTCTGCATTTTGAAGAACATTTTTTGTGCCGAGTTTTCATTTTGCACATTCCAGATTGTCAACAGTGTTTCAGAAATACAAACTTCCTTTTTTGAAGCCGGCCCCTGCGCTCTGCGTGTCGTTCTTCTCTCCCATTTTCAGGCTGTATGCATGGAGGGATCTCAGGGCTTTTATCCCCGCGGGGAACCAGCCCCAACTCTTTCTCTGTCAATTTTCACCCACTCCCCAATTCACACAAGCCCTTTCTCCCACCAAGACCACAATGACGGATTTGTCCTCCTTCTCTTTGTCCACCTCTGATATCTTTTTTGGACTGCTCCCTCTCTGCAGACAGCATGCAGCGTATGCAAATACTGGCTTCTTTATTCCAGACACCCCTCCCCTGAATGAATGCAACCTTAAATGAGGCCACACTTGCACACATTTACAGAGGGGGCATGGAAACACGCACACATTACAATCAGTGGATTTGCATGCCCACTCTGACACGCAGACGTGCTAACACCGACGCACGGATACGGTGTGTGTAACGCTCAGCCTGGCTAAGCGATGAAACAGATTGTTGTAGATTTGGAATATAGATTAATAAGAAACAAAAACATTGTACAGTGGAGGCTGCAGAGAGTCAACGTGGCACAAACGAGTAGTGGGAGCGATCGAGTGGCCATTTAGGAATGTGTGTGTGTGTGTGTGTGTGTGTGTGTGTGTGTGTGTGTGTGTAAACTGTGTTAGCCCAAGTAGAGATTGTGCAGAGTGAATGTGGTGGAAAAAGAGACAAAGTAAAGTAAATTTGCGTCAGATGAACATAAAGTTCTCTCTCTGTTTCTCTCTCTCTCTCTTGGAATGAACATTCCCAACCTGGCCTGTGCCATCTGTGTGTGTGTGTGTGTGTGTGTGTGTGTGTGTGTGTGGTAGGGGGTTGACGTCTGCTGGACAGCTCTGACAGTTCGGCCTTTTCAATCGTACATTACTGAGCCGGCCGGCCTCTTTCCCATAGCAACCCTAACAGAGGTCAAAGGCTATGTATCCCCCCCTACACACACACACACACACACACACCTTCTCTCTACTCCAGGGTGGCCACAGAGACCCTTAACTGTCTGACTGCGGCCATGAACTTGAACTTGACTGATTCCTGACACCCGGTGGAGTCTGATCTGAGGGCTGAGGCCGCATTCCTTCCAATACTTCTCAATTTACTCTTTTTTTTTTTTTAACTTTCCGTTACATTCACCATTTAGTCACCAGAACATAAACACACACAGACGCACACACATTTAAAAAAACAAAACAAAAAAAAAACGAGGTCACGCGAAGGATTCCCCTGATTCTCCTCGCCATAAAAAAACCCTCATCTCCTCCTGATATGATTACAAAGGGCCGCCGCATTAAAGGCTCAGTCACCTAATTCTCCTCTCCTCTCATTGGAGCTCACAGGACCCCTACGCTGAGACGCCACGGCCAACAGACATAATCTGAAAAGCCCGGGCTGTAGAAACTTCTCTGCGTCTTCCTCTAAGATACTTAACGCCCGGCTTTGTGCTAGATTAGTCTCGGCCAAACTTGCATTAAAGAGCCCTGATGAGTCTTGCTTGACCCACATTGGACCCGATCCAAGACAATGAGCTGAGCTTATATATATTAAATATATATAGAAATATATATATATATATATATATATCAGAGCAGAGCCGTTAAAACATTTATAGTGTCCACACACAGAGTGAG